>JAJDFF020000310.1:0-39476 GCA_021527025.2 Geoglossum cookeanum | reverse complement strand
TCGTTGGTTGTGGAGTTCTAAAGCAAAAACTTCATTTTAGCAGGGTGGTCGATGACTTCCTGTACCCGACTGTACAATAGCCCCACAGTTCTTCTACCCGTAGGATACCCAGATAGCTTCCTCAAGCATTCCCAAGCCAGTCCGAGCCACCTCTGGAGTCGCTTGCTGCGCAGTTCTGGTCTTCACCCGCAATGGACCCCTTCACGACTATTGGCCTTGCGGGCAACGTAATCACATTCATCGACTTTGGCTTTGAAGTTGTTTCCGCCGCCCGAGAAATGTGCGGCTCTAGGAGTGGGGCAACATGGGAGAACACGGATCTTGAATTCCTCACCGGCAAAGTGAACCATCTAGCCCTAAATCTGAAATCCGTGGAACCAACGTCCCGGATGGCGGGTGATCACGGCCATTTGGGTGATCTAACTACAGAATGCGCGCGGTTGTCACAGGATCTTCTGGACCTGCTCGAAAGCCTCAAGGCGAGAAGTACAGGCTCGAGAACGGAGATTGAGCGAGCTGTTTGGCGAAACATCTGGAAGAAGGAGGAGAAGACTAGACTCGAAAAGCAGCTTGAAAAATGCCGGCAGCTGCTGCATCTTCAACTAACAAGCACGGCCCAGTTAGTCAAAATTCCTCGTATGAACCCGGGCAGAAGCTCACGTCGGGTTCTAGGTCAGAGACTCTTCAACGACTCGACCAAGTCGTGTACTCCGGCGAATGTCGAGGGAGAGAATTGGCTTCCCTTCAGCGGAATGTAGACGCGCTCCGCTCCTCCGTAGATTCCAAACATCTCAGCTCGGAAGACCTGGACCAAATCCGTTCGCTTTTGAATCTCTCCGACCGGGCACTCACGAAAGTATATCAGAACCTCATTCTCGATGGCTTAAGATTCAAAGAGATGGGTGATAGATTTGACGACGTTAAAGAAGCTCACCTAAAAACTTTCAGCTGGATTTTAGGGGAGCCAGATTACGGTGGGAATGCGGTCGGCACAGGAGGGCAAGGCAACTATTTCTATGACCACGAGGGCCACCGGTTGCGATTACAAGAAGCTAGAGGTAGATTTATCAATTGGCTGGAAAACGGTAATGGCATTTTTCATGTATCTGGAAAGCCTGGGGCGGGAAAGTCGACGCTAATGAAGTATCTCCGCCAACACCCTCAAACTATGAAGCTTGCCAAAATCTGGTCTGGCGAGAAGCAGCTAGTCTTTGCTGAGTTTTTCTTCTGGAGGCCAGGGGCTGATTTCCAGAGATCGCTGAAGGGCCTCCTCCGAGGTCTTTTGTATCGTATACTCGAGAAATCTCCTGACCTGATTGAGCAAACTTTCCCCAAGCAATGGGATAGCGCCAAATACCAACGCAGGATCCAGTTTGACGAGCACGAAATTCAAAAGGCCTTTGACTGGATTATACAGCAGAAAGCTGTCTACGACAAACGCAAGTTTCTCTTTTTCATTGATGGCCTCGACGAGTTTGAAGGAGACCATGACGAAATGATTCGCCGGCTTTCCTACTGGGTATCAGAGAGGGCAGGTGATATTAAGATATGCGTATCCAGCAGAGAGGAGCTTATATTTCAAGAGCGATTTTCCGGATGCCCAAAGCTACGGCTCCATGAGCTGACTCGACGCGACATTGCAATATTCGTAAGGGACACGCTAGCGGCAAATAAGGACATTATATTCGTTGAAAAAGGCACTAAAGAGCTGGCCAGACTGCAGGAGCAAATAATCCGAAAATCCGAAGGTGTTTTTTTGTGGGTTTCTCTCGCCGTCAGAACCCTCGAACAAGGGCTTCTTGCCGAAAACCGAATTAAGGATCTGGAGGAGAAAATCGACGCACTCCCGGTCGAGCTAGATGGCCTACTTCAGTTCATATTTGATTCGATGATGAAGCGTAGTCATCCAGTCGACTGTAGGAACGCAGCTAGAACACTGACGATGGGGCTCAATGGTGGGTACCAGTATGAGCTCCCCTTGATACAGTATTCTTTCCTGGAAGAATATCTAGAAGACCCAGATTTTGCAATAAAACGGACACTTCACATTATGAGCGAGGAAGAAGTGCTGCAGAGGTTGAGACGATCGCGGAAACAAATATATGCGCGGTGCAAGGGCTTTTTCGATGTCCTTTCTCCACAGAAAAATGCCAGGTGTGCCTTGGGTAGAAGAGACATTGCCAAATTTGTCCATCGCTCACTAGCTGAGTTCCTTCAAAAGAAAGACATCCAGGAGGAAATGGCGTCTCACCTGGCAGGCTTCGACGGGTTCGACTTTTACTGCCAAGTTTTAATAGCGGAACTAAAGTCGATTAACCACGACCGCCACCACTTCACCGGCACGGAACCCCGCTTTGGGATCGATATAGTGGGGCGCATATCTGCGTTTTCTAGTTCAGAGCTTCCTGATTCGGCACGTTTCTATAGTTTCCTTGGCCGTGTTGCACGCATTGTCACCGCACAAGTTCCGGCTGAGGAGAAAGGATTTGTTTTGTATTTCTTGCCCGCCCAGTGGTCCGGTAGTACCACCCATGCTATCGTAAACCCGGTCACTGATTACCACCCATCGATGCTCATTCGTTTCTATGCCGCACAGTATGGGTTGTATGAATACTTGTTGAGAAATGCAGCAGACGGCGCGGTTGAGCCACGTCGGCATCGCGAACACGACGAAACCCTGGGCTTCGCCTTATCGGTTGCTTATGGTTTCTTCTCTACGTATCTTTCACTAGATCGCTTTCTGAAAACTCTCGGATATTGTTTCGAAAATGGCATATCTGCCAATTCCTGCGGCGGCTGCTGGGGAACCGTCACCTGCTGGCAACGTTTGCTCTGGACTCTCGTGTTAAGGAACCCACAGATGAACATCCCCTTCAAATCCGAGCCATTAATCAGAGTTTTTCTGCTTTATGGTGCCGATCCATATTTCTGGCTCAGATTCGAACCTAACCACGGACACGACATATTCCAGGATGCTATTCGTGTGGTCCCCCAATTCGGGACGGAGCGGGCAGAGCCATTCCATGACATCTACGTTGACATGGACTCAGGAGGTATACTTGAATTTGCCAGAGAGAAAGGCTGGACACTTTCATTAAGAGACATTGTGGGATACTGGTTTCCCAAGCGTGCTAAGGTGCTGCAGGAACTGATCGATAGGAACACAGCTAGACAACAAGGTGACCCAACGGAAGATGAAGTAAAGGCACTGAAGGAAATATCAGATTTTGACCTCGATGTATGGAAAGGCCTTGGCTGCGAGGAGAACGAGTATCTTTTCAAATCCTTTATGGGGGACCATGAATGTAAGAGGGCTATGGGCCATGATATCGTATACTGTGGGTGACGAGGTTGATCAAGAGGATCGAATTAATTCATTTGTAAGTAAAATATCAGTCAACGACGCTAAAAACATACCGGCACCCCAGGGCCCCAGCTTACAAGGTAGACTGGATTGAGTTGCCGCGCCCTTGTTAGAAAAAAAGCAAAAGCCAGTAGTAGTAGTAATTACTAACTAAAACTTATCCAACCCACATCCGGCACTTGGTAATAAAGGAGCACAGAACCGATGCGGATGGTATACACGACCCCTAATCCCGTATATATATATATATTTCCCAATCAGGGGGGAGAAGAGGATCGGGGGGAAAATTGCTTAACCCTAACCGCCACGGACGACGAGAAACCCCGCACACACCACGCAAAGAGGTTTTGGTTGCATTGGTTTCCGCTGTTTACCGCTACGAGACACTTGAGGCGGTGTTGCTCAGAAGTGGTGGTGTTGATGTATGTGTGTGTGGTGTGGTAGCAGTCGCGGCTATCGAGGGGGAAATCGTGTCCGGCGGAAGTATATTTTTTGGGTAGATATCGTCCTTTTACTCTCTTGTATCTATGTCGGCTGGCTGGCTGGCATGATGAGAGCTTCTTTTGTTGCTTGGTACGCTTTTTTCTTTTTTTTTTTTTTTTCCACGCAGACGCTATTCCCCGACACGAGGTCTGTAGATAAAATCAGATCTCGGTTTTGGTGTGTATCTAGACCAAAATTACCCTGTCTGTAGCCCCCTGTTCTCGGCGCTTGCAACTGGTAATGCTACAACAGGTGCAACTAACCGATGGGCGGAAGTGGAATATAGGATCTGTTGGGGGAGTTTTTTTTTTCTTTTTTTCTTTAGATAGGAGGGTTGGTGGAAGAAGGCTATCCAATGTGGGGCAGGGTATTGATTGGCCCAGCCGACTGGGCTGTATATGCTCCGAAGGGGAGGTTACGGATACTGATAAAAGCCTCCACGGCTGGAAATATTCGGGAACCGCCTGTGCAAAGGAGGAGGAATGTGAAGGCAGCCCTTTCGATGAGTCTGACTGCCTTTCGTAGAGTCCTTTCGTCTCTTTTGTGGGGCAGTCGCGAGATTGCTTCCCGGATTCTAACGGAAACACGACCCCATCATGTCACAATTCCCGGGCGAGGCAATCCTACGGCGTCAAGTGCCATTTGGCAGGCATGGTATACGGCTATAGCTAGTCTCTCAGCCAGCCTCAACAGTCCCCACAACTCTAGGCGTGTTTCTTAGTAGCAGCCAATCCTCACAGCCTTATCCCACACACCAAACCTGATCTTGCGGCAGCGCTTGAGCATCCATCCGACAAACGTTCCTCAGAGTAGTACCAGTAGTCATGCGTTCGAACAGCACGGGCAATTCAATCCTCGCAAAAATGGCAGAAGGCTCACGTTTCGTAATAACAACCAAGAGACCCCGCACCTTTGGTACATACTCCATAGAGCGATCGCTAAAGTCCTCAAACACCATGGCAAGCTGGAGGCCCCTATAGTTTCTCCTCGGGACCGAAGTCTCCCCGGTGATATATATCGCATACGGCCGCGACCCTTCTAGGCAAATGGGTGAATTGGGTTCCGACTCGTAGAAGTCTGGGTTTGGACGCAAAAGGAGACCCGGGTAGGTGACCCTGAGGCCATCTGGGGAGGGGATGGCTGTTTGCGCATCCCCGCCGATCATGATGCTGGAATTCAATACAGAGGTTGGAATCCATCGGTAGCATGTTTGTTGTACTCTCGGCCTGTCGTGGAATATTATGGACGCGGGTACGCTTGACAGCGAGGAGAAGAGCCATTTCATCCTCCCCTCATGTGGGCAGGATATGACGTCTTCGATGTTTCTTCCTAGTAGGGTTGCGAGGCAGATGAATTCGTCTTCGGGCTTGCTGGTAGTTCGCCACTTGATATTGTCACACAATACGATTAGCCTCGTGTCGTCTTCTTCCGCTGCTTTGAGCCCATTGCGGACTTCACGGATTTGACGATCGGCTTCGAAGAAGATCGGGTCTTCAGCATCGGATAGGTTGTGGAGAAGCGCTGCCAACTCGCTCTTCAGTTCGCCAATGTCAAGCGGTTTTTGACACCTGCGGTGTATTGTAATTAGTTGTTTGGCATGATCCACGATTTCCCTTTGCCTCCGCTCGCTGATACTACCATATGTCACCGCTTGGTTGGCAAACTGGAAGTGCAGACTCTTGCTAAGGGCACCCTCCTGAAACGTCCAAAGTCGCCGTACCCAGCTCGAGCTTACTATCCGCATTAGAGTCTCGACAGACTCTGCCTCATCGGTCACCTCTTGGAGGGTGCTGTCAATCACAAGAACCTTGTCTGCCTCCTCATAAGTGCGTTTTAACGCAATAATCGCTGCCTTCCTTTCTACCGGCTCTAGAGGGACACATATCGTGTCAATCCAGAAGGGGACAGGTCTTTCGCCGGACCCATACAAGTTATCCACAAGTGTCTGTAGCCTCAGCATTTGGCAGAGTGGCAAGGAATTTCGTTGATTGTTTCCCAGCCCATCTGACCAAACGTGAGATACCGCTACGTACCGTACGTGTGGCCCTGCTTTGTGTACCTTGATTTCGTAGGTAGCCACCACATCTCTACACTTGGAAATAGTAAGGGTAGGCGTGTGCCGCTCTGATATAACCTGCCTCACTTGCTGAACGGTGCTGTCCCCCACCGCATCGTCACAAGTACATAGCAACTGCACATGCTTGGTCCGATAGGTTTTTACGTCAACTTGATCAGCCAGACAGCTCTCCCAAGTGCACGAACGATGGTCTTTGTCGGTGTGAGTCCGATCAAGCAAGCTGAGGTAATACGAACATGCGTTATGGTGAGTAAATTTGTCCTCCATTCTGGCTATCTCGTACCGACACCACCCGGTATCTAGCATCCATTCATCAAGGAACCAACATCTGGCCCGGACAAAGGGTCTGGCAACCCCAACTCCATAACAGTGGTATCGACCATAGGATAGAGATTCCCCCAAGACCATTATTGAGAGTAGTGTGTCACGAGCGACCGACGGAATATGAACGTCCGGTCGCACCGAACTCTCTACGGAGGGGGTATGCTCTGTCTCAAGAGTCCCCCAAGCGTAGGCAATACTATCGATGCATCGATGCATCTCGGCAAGGCGACGATCAGTATAGTTCAAGGATTCTTCTTTGGCATCGGCGCCTAGAAGGCTTTCATGGGAGGCCCAGAGCCGCAAGTAATACGGCAGAAGTCGAGTGGTGATGAACTGCTGCCCGTCTGCTCTGTGAATGAAGTCTTCAATTTCAACCACCAGTCCAGATCCCCTGAGAATCTCCGTAAGCATTCCGAAGAACGCCCACCCCTGGAGGAAGGATAACGCATCATCCCATTCATTCTCTTTAAATGTTGCACTCTTCAATTTTTCCACGTCAAAGGCCTTGCGTTCAGGAAACCCTGAAAATCCTAGGCCATCGTAGTCGTATTTGTCCGTGACCAGATATGGGACTTGAATCAGCCGGCGACTCGAGTTTCTGGGCCGAGATATATGGTCCATTTGTGGGCCACTTTGCCTAGCCTTTCTACTTGACTTTGCAGCCTTAGCAACAATGGCATCAAGATCTTGAGGTGCAAGTTCTTGTTCGCTCTCACGTGAACAGTTGGGGTAAGACGCTTAGCCGTTTCGATAACTAGTCCTCCACCCCAGAACCTCGGGAGGCAGACTAGGCCAATCAATACATCGACTTACAATAGAGAATTAGTGGGATAGGATGGGGCGAGGGCTGGTCGATTGGCACAACGTGGGGTGCTTAAGCAGAGCAGGCTATTATGGGTCTCCGGTTTCGTACTTGGGCGGTTAGGACGTTGATTGTATTAGCTAGCTAGCTACGAGAAGACTTCAAAGACTCTGGACAATCCACCAGATAGCCCAGAGGAATCTAGACTCTAGAACCAGTCCCGGAACGGAGCTGACTAAGAGGCCGGGGGCCAATTCAAAGTACACAACGCTAGCTTATAGTTCCTCTCGATACGCACAGAACTCCCATGAACTTTGCACAAAAGACTGTAGCTTTTCTTTCGTGATTGTGTTGGATCTACTCCAAGTAGACACTGATGCCGCGGCAAAAAGACCCAGTGATTTCGCACACCTCTCCATCGTGCTGTTAACTCTGGTTGGATTGACCACATCGACGCGTTACTTTTCTTTGGTGCGTCTCCACGTGCCGGAAATGGGTTCTCTCCTGTTTACTGGATTTCTAGCCCCAGTGGAGGTCATTTAAGATGGGAGGATTCTTAGAGAATCGGAGACTACTTGCGGGAACGGTTTGGGCCAGGTAGTCGAAAACTACTCGCGATATCGTCCTTGCCTCCCGAGTTTTTCCATTCCGACGTGGTCAATTCTATCCTTTCCGGCCAGGGATGGATCTTCAAAGAACAAGTCGTATCTAGCCGTCGATCACATTCCAGAAACCACCAAATGTATTGGATGTGCGAGGGGGCGTTCGAAGTTGAGGGTGGAACCTCGATATCTCCCACCATTCCCCCCCCCTTGGTTGAGGTGGTTATTTAAACAGAAAGCAGAAAGCAGATATCAGGTGCCTAATAGCGAAAACACTATACTTGCAAACATAGAACACAATGATTAGGCTTCTCTAGCTGTAAACTACACTCATCGTTCTTTGGCCAAGACAGGAAGGCAAGCTGCGTGCCATGTCTGCCCTGGCGAGGCTCTTTGGTCACCGGTTTGGTGGTAAATTTCCCTTCGGGTGCTAGAAGAAATGTCTCCAGTTCGATTTCTTATGGGTATCAGACCTAAGGCATCTAATAGGCGAAAGAGAGCCTATCGGGGCAGAACCAGAGCGATCAATATGCTCCGCAATGCCACCCCGGTCGTGGCTGTCTGTCGATGGCCCCGCCGAGTTTCCTCATCTTAAAGACCCACCTAGAGAGGTTTAACTTTATTTCCGAGCTCCGACAGATCCTATTTGCACTTATCTGCAAAAAGACAGCGATACCTTTGGGACCAACTCCTATCACTGTACTCCTCTGCTGGCACAAGGTGTCGCAGAGACCACGTTTATTAGACTTGAGGAAACGTACCATCAAGAACCATACAGAGAAAAAGCACCACCCCGGAATCGGACCCCAAGGACTTTGCCAGCCAATACATATCACCATATGACGCCAGCAGGAAACTCATAGGTCGATAGCGCCAGACCAGCTACGTGAACCTCCATACTCAGAAATTCTGCTCTTGACAGCGTGGGAACTACTCAGTTTACGTCCCTCATGCAATTCAATGAAGTCAAGATATCGCCATTTTATTGTTCTGGGGCCGGGTGCAACGCGTTGGCTATGGATGAACTTACAATCGTCACACCCCAGAAAGCCTTTATGAGGTTGACGATAGTTACTACCAGAGATGGAGGGCGAAACCCGAGGTGTCCAGCGTCGAATAGCTAACAGCCGTGCGTGGATCTAAAGTGAGTTTAGGCGTTCTTGAAGATGGCCTCATACCCCCCATCCTATTAAACATTAACAGATCGGCTGGGGCCACAAAAGGATGAGTAAATACTCTACACCCTTGTAAAAAATATATCCCATTCCGTTCAAGGAAGTACCCGTTTCGCATCTCCATGAGGTGCCGGTAGCTCTTGGAAGCGGACGTTGGGGCATTTGCGATCCCGAAGAAGGCGCATGTGGCCCAAGATGCTCCGTACTCCGCACCGGTTCAACACCACAACAAAAGCAGACCCCTATTGCAAGAGTTTTCTCACTGTGTAGACGAAATTGATTGATTCATGGACTTTTCCCGTCTATCCATTACCACGTAACCAAAGCAACCAAGATTTGCGAATCGTATCCATCTTCTAGAGGTAGTCTATCCGGTGTCTGTATGGAACGATCTCTAATTTAGGAGCAAGACGGGAACCCATTTCAAGGAGGGGGCCAGGTCGTCGATAGATTTTGTAGAGAAGGGACATTATCCAGCCAGTTGTCACCTCTGGGGAGTCAGTCTTGCCCTGCGCGAACGGAATGCCTCCAAAACCACCTCCTCCTGCGCGCGTGCGGTGAACTTGATCTGGACGACGGAACCCGCAACCTCCACCCTACGACTCGTACACTCGTCCTCGCTCGCCCACACATAGGCGCGATGCTCGTCCGGGTCCAGCCTCACGTCGTCGGTGCACTCGACCTGGGCCTCAAACGTGAACTTGCAGATGCTCAAGCCGCGGCGGCTGAAAAACACGCCCGGGCTGCCAACGCAGCGAGAGAGCGCGCACACCCGCAGCCCGCTCTCCTCCCAGACTTCGCGCGCCGCGCCATGGAGGATCGTTGCGTCGCTGACGTCGCAGGTCCCGCCGGGCACTTCCCAGTGGTCGGGCATCGTGTCGTGCGAGGCGCGCTGGAGCAGCAGAAGCCGGTCGCGGCTGTCGAAGATTATCGCCCCTGTGACGATGGCGTCGTGCTCATCGTGTGAGGATAGGTAGGCCTCCATGGGGACGTTGAAGGCCGAGAGGGACGGGGAGAAGGTGAATGAGAGGGCGGGTGGTGTTGGCGGTGGTGTTGTTTCCGAGGCCATGGTTGTTGTTGTTGGTGGTTAGGCTCCCAAAGCCTCATAACTAAACACCTCCCTAAATAACCCACAGCCGAGTCTGTTTGTATATATGATTGATTCGAGTAGATCAAGCACGCATTACATGACATCTAGGCTGTTTATATAGCCAGTCCGTTGCTCGTCCCACGGCGATTAGGCAGCGACGACCCGAGCTGCTGCCTGCCACAAGGCAGCAGAGGCTATGGAGGCCTCCGCTAGGCCTCCACATTCCAACAGAGTCACCTACCTGCTCAGGCAAGCAAGAAGAAAGAGAAACCCCCAACCGGCCACATTACAAAAAATACACTCAGTCCATGTTCCATTCTGTACTTCTACGTATCCAACAACCAAAAGCAAACTCCATAAATTTTTATTCCCCCCAACCCATTTCACTCCGTACAGGCAGTCGACATAACCAGTGGTGATCGGCCCAGCCAAAACAAGTACATGTATATTATTTATTGCGGTAGAACACTGACCACAGCCCAGATATTCGCCCAGAGCCCTAGTTTTGTTAATTCTGTGACCGCTATCTACATTGCTGTAGGGTTGGTAGAGTCATTGGATGTCGGCATTGGGCCCGTGTGTCGAATAGGAGTTGGCGATCACTACCATCTTGGGGACTTGGCCGTCCCCACAAGTCTCAACAGCTGCTCGGACCATGGCTGCGTGCTTAATGGGCTCCGCCCTCATGTCCATTAGAATTGAATCAAGTCTATTGTCTACCTACAATCGTGCCTCCCCCCTACCTCCTCCGTTCCTCCTTCTAATAATTGCCTCCAACAGCCCGACCAACCCAATTATAGCTACGCCGACATATCGCGTCTACGTAATTCACAGCTAGCACAACCGCACCATGGCCATGCTGAGTAGCCAGCGGCGGCATCTGGTAGCTGGAGTTGATATTGATCGTCGATGGCCCCATAATACAGCAACAGCTCCACAACAGTATTATGCCTGTTCTTAGCAGCCAACAGCAGCGGCGTCTTGCCCTCCTTGTCCTTAGAGTTGACGTCAATACCGTCTACACTCAGCAGTAAGCCCACAAGAGACATATCCCCTTCCTCAACCGCCAACGACAATGGCGTCGAGCCGTTGCTGTCCTTAGAGTTGATGTCAATACCCTTCACACCCAGCAACAGCTCCACAACGTGCGGATGGAAGTTCTTGACAGCCGACGACAGCGGCGTCTGGCCATCCACATCCTTAGAGTTAACGTCCATACCCTCCACACCCAGCAGCAGTTTCACAGTAGCCACATGCCCGAACCCGGCAGCCAACGACAGCGGTGTATGGCCATGCTTGTTCTTAGGGTTAGAGTCGATACCCTCCACACCCAACAGCAGCTCCACAAGAGCCTCATGTCCATTATGAGCCGCCACCATCAGTGGCGTCCAGCCCGAGAAATCCTTAACGTTAATGTCGATGCCGTCCGCATACACCAGCAGCTCCACAACAGCCAAATACCCGTCAAAAGCAGCCAAATACAGCGGTGTATAGTTGTTGCAGTCCGCGGAATTGACGTCGATGCCCTCCACACAAAGCAGCAACTCCACAACGGCCGAATGCCCGCACTGGGCAGCTGACAACAGCGGCGTCCGGCCCTCCTCGTTCTTAGCGTTGACATCAATACCCTCCACACACAGCAGCACCTCCACAACGTCTTTATGCCCCCGCCCAGCGGCCAGCGACAGTGGCGTGCCACCAGACATCTCATTATGGTTAATGTCGATGCCCTCCAAACCCAGCAACAGCTCCACAATGGCCAAATGCCCACGCTTGCTAGCCAGCGACAGCAGCTTAGACTCGATATCGATGCCATCCACACCTAGTAATAGCTCTACAATGGCTGAATGCCCAAACTCGGTAGCTAACGATAGCGGCGTATTCCCGTGCCTATCCTTGGAATTGACGTCGACGCCCTCCACATGTAGCAGTAGCTCCACGATAGCTAATTTCCCGTACCTGACAGCTAACGACAGCGACGTCTGGCCCAGCGCGTCCTTACAGTTAACGTCGATACCCTCCACCTCTAGCAGAGACCTGACCCTCTCCTCGTGCCTCCTATGGGTCGCCAAGATCAACTCTCTCCCTCTGTCCGGTCCGGTGCAGCTTTGCATGTCGTTTGATTATGTTTGGCGTAGCTCGATAAGTTATTGATGGCGAAAATCGGTGGATACCAGAAACTTGCAACTAATTCTCCGCTGGCGATTACTGTTAGATGTTGAGCGTAGAATGAATAGATGCAGTTCGCATTCCATGGTGCTGCAGCCAGACTTTATATAGCTCGCTGGGCTAGCCCTGTTTTGACACCGGCATTGCCACCGGCATATGTTGACGCCAACAACACTTCAAGCTTCGATATACGACTGTGACCGACCTCGCTGTGAATTGTCCCACACTCTGTGCATGCAAACTCGCTATTCATTAGGTTAACACACGCAGTAGTCCTATTAGTTTTGGCGTGGGTACAAAATGAAATCCAGCTTTTGCAGTCAATACATACATACCCCTATATCCAGTATGCACTCTCACTAGAGGCTTGTGCCCATGAATCCCACACGGCCCCCGGAGGAGCAGCTAAAAAACACATCCACCAAGGATCCGCTCGAGAACCCCATGGACGATAGATTGGCCAAGATTTGTTCCACAGATGTAGCTCACGTCAGTACGTGTTGATTAGTGAGGCCATTCAGTGTTGGTGCCCAGTAGCGAAAAAGGGGCTAGCAAATACCCCTATCTTAGCGACTCGGCCATTTCAACAACCTCAGCAGCAACCCGAGCACAACTACATACTTAATGGGCTCCGGCACCGAGTAGAGTTGAAGCAATTGAATTGCCTATCTATAATTATGCCTGACTTCGTGATCCAAACAACAGTACACACCGGCCACCAGGCCGAGTGCCTCGTCAGGCAACTCTATGGCGGCAAGAGTGTAATATCGAATGCGACAACAAGGGGTGACTTTGGATAAGATACGCCGTCACCTGGGGGGGTGAATCAACAGAGGATTTTTGTTATTATCCACGAGACCAGGATTAGAAGCCTAGGAAAAACACGGACCGCCGTTGAATACGCCTACCGTTAAATTTATCGAGACTCATACGACTACATAATTTAGATTTGTTCAGAAACTGACCCAGAGCTTTCCGACGGTATGTGTAAGACTTGCGAAGAGACTAGTGATCAAGTAAGAGTGACCAACCCTCCGCTAGGCTATAAATGCTACGAGGACTGTATATTCCATACAGACCTATCCCAATCATTGAAAAATGAAAAAAGGCTCCCTCGGCGACGGCTACAACTCTATTGTTGCCTCTTACAAACACATACAGAACAAGGCAGCAGCCCTCACTGCACTACTAGTGCGGACCGGAGAGGCGATAGGTTTGATTCCTGTGGAACGTTGGACCGAGTTGATAGATGTAATTGTATTTAGGCTAGCTAATAGAATGTGTGTGTGCCGATATAAACACGGTCACACGCTAAGTTTATGTACGAGCATAAGGTAATGCTCGAGCGTGTTAACACGCTTCCAACAATTCCTAACGAGGATGTTCCAAAAGAAGAAGTCCATGCTACAGTTCCACTTTCTCTAGGTAAACACTCAACCAGCCGTTAGTGACCTCGAGTCAATACAGGGGGGGATAGTAATAACACCAATGACCCCCTGGTCCGTCAGGTCTGGGAGCACCTCGGACGGTTATTATATGCTGGGTGCTGACCGGGCAAAAAGCCAGGAAATTCCAGCAGAAACACAATGAAGTTGCATGCCGGATTTACATAGAATGTATAGTTGAAGCACTAACGGCAATTCCACTGCATGCCCTTCTCTCTTCTACAAACAGACGACCACATCTAAAGCAAGCAAGGAGCCTTTTGAAACGTGCACCAAAAGTAGATGAACTATGTATCTACACGTTTACACCGAGGAATCCCTCCCTCTCTCCCCCTCAACTAATATATATCCCCATTACGCTCTGAAACCCAGGCTTTCTACTTCAGAACTAAGTATATCTACAAAATAGCTACTACTATAGGGTTTCTGGATGTGAACAGCTGGGGTACTCCGAGGGAACAACATATACCTCCCTTTGAGCACTGCTACATAGTCACTTACCCCCCTTTGTATATATATATGTATTACCTTGATTCCTATATGCCTGCCCCCACACCTGTTCTTTCAGAACATCGGGGGGGAGAAGAGACATGGTGGAAAGCTACCGTAACCACCTACCTCCCTTTCAAGCGTAAGGATTCCACTCCGTGGGTTAGTTAGGGTCTAGAGTGTCCCTTATCCCTCTAAGTTAGTGCGGGCAAGAACAGGACGGTCGGAATAAAATACGCTTAAACCAGTGCCTCTTCAGCGTTTGTGGTGGCCGTTTAGCAGGAAGGTGGCCCATAGAATAGCTAGGCTTGATAAGTAAATCTGGCAATACCCCTAATGCTATTTGTAGCCGAGTTTAGTGTACCTCCCGTAGTTCCAGTTTCATCGATACATTTGGCTATGCTGGTCCAATGAAACCCTGAGTTCGGCTTTGAACTTGCTGCAGATGCGCTCTCTATCAGCCATATTGCAAAGCACAGCTCGGCCCCTCCCATTCGGCAGCCCAAGCACACCAGTGATCAGTAAATGTGGTAAAAATCATGGCATTGTGCAGCACCGGGCTTGCAATGAGGGCAGTAATGTCAGGGTACTCAGATACTAGAGATTCCATTGTATGTTAAAGAGTGGGTTGAAGTGACTCCTACATGGCTTAATTGGCCAAGTTCAATTGTATCTGCCCATTCAATGCAGATCCCCGTATACTTGCTGCTTATCTATCTTGAAGGTGAACCCCACTTCTTTGCCTTGTTGATAAGCCGACGGAGAAGTAGAGGCCTGATGTGCGGTTTACACGCTGGGCTGGGTATATCGGCACTAGCAGTGGTACTGTGGCCTGGTTTATCCCCCCGGGATGCCTTTAACCGGTTTCCCTGTGGCTTATATGCAGTGGCCATTGCCTCCACCTCTTCTGCCACAACTTCATTGTCGTTGCCCTCGCCAGCACGCAAAGAACTGATATTACTATCTGAGTCATCGACTTCTCGCATATCCCAGCCCGCACGCCCTGCCATACGAGTCACGCGAATGAGAGTGCATTGGAGCCAGAGGAGATCACGACTTGGGAGTGGCCGCTCAATCGGGTCGTCTGTCACCACAATAACGTCGTCCCCACCTTCAATAAGCCTACCTAGCTTAGAGCTGTACAGAACGCGTCCACGACTATCTAAGGGTGGAGGTAGCGCATCTGTAAGCCCGATCCCAGAAAACACGCCTGGGCGAATTTGCGACGATTGGGTTCCGTCAACCCACCGAAATATAGCGTGCAGTCTCAATAGGTCTTGGGGATCATCATCTGGATGGGGTTCAAGCACAAAAAACCCATCTGACCAGTACCCATGTGCGTTGCGAGAAAGCGTTAGGATGTTGTAAAGCCTGTTGACATATGTTTTTTCATTGTCCAAAGGGGGCCCATACACAAGAGCTTTGAGTCTGTTGGTCTGCTCGACCCCCCAGAACATCGCAAGCACAGACCACATATCTGAAGATGAGCGGGCTTGCGACTTCCCTATACTGTACGGGATAATGTGACAGGCTTCGCACTGGTAGATCTCGCCTGTGACGATACAGATGCCATCTCGAGCTTTAGCCTGAAAGAGGCCATCAGTATATCGTCTCTCAGAGACGAAGATACAGTAATCGACATACCTTGTTTGGGAGACTACTATCTCTTGTTGTAAGACTCGGCGCATCCCGGTTGACATCGAACGTGCGATCGCGGCACAACCAGGTATCAATTGCAACCCGACACTGCTGGCTAAGCTGCTGAAGGTCTTCCGAAGAAAGGGCAAGAAGCACTTGTGCCGCAGCAGGTGGGCAGACCCGACAGAAAGCATGTAATTCACGTGTAACCTCTTGGGCGGAGAGTGTCGTATGAAGTTGGGAGATCGTGTCAGCGTCGACGCCGACCGATGGCTGTATCATGGCGGAGCAAAAGATGATGATGCTTTTGTTGTTGACGAGAAAGAGGGGGGAAGTGTTGTGCAGGGTAATGGACTGCGGTTTCTCGGAGGTGATCCGCTCCCCACTATAGTCTACATAGAACCCACCAAAAATAATCCAATGCAATCCGAAAATTCAGGTTTGATCGCCCCGTATACTCTGTTAGCAAGCGTGATCTTTTAGTACTTGAATTACTGGAAGGTTTCTCGCATCTCTTATTTATTTTTATTTACCGATTCGAAAATTCTGCCTTTATTCCACATCGAAACCAAAAAAATAGAAATTGTCCTTCACAAGCGTCTTTTCTGACGGATTCTATGGGTTGATATTTTACCACCCGCCTGGGGAAAAGCCACCCACCGAGGGACAAAGGCTGTGTCACAAGGCCAAAGAGCGGAAGGAGGTGTTTTTGAGTTTTGGGATAGAGAAGCGCTTTATTGGTTTTATTGCAGCAACCGGATCATTGGAAGGTGCAGGGCGGTCTTGAGTATGAGATGCATTTAATGGTTGGACAGGCACTGGATAGAGTGGGAACTATCACGTCTCCAGATTAAATTACTATTACCGAATCGAAGTAGCAGCGCTCGAAACAAAAACGACCAGAACAGCACAATATCTAAGGCTGGATATTAGCTTGCAATCTCAGTAGAGAGTCACATAGTTCGACTCACGCTGCTAGAGCTGCAAATATTTCATGATTCCGACTTTTGGTCCACAGGGAAAGCGAAAGCGCAAAGCAGAAGGAAAAGGCTGTGATAAGTGCTAGCCTCACGACTGGCCTCTTAACGTAATACAAGGCGAAGATTGGGCCGATGAGAATTGCAACGGCAACTGCTGTGAGAATTGACCGAACAACTCGTCGAATAGTTGTCTGGGAGTAGTAATAGACGTGTGGGTCAAGCTTCGCATGAGGTCGATTTCGGTGTTTCTTTACTAGTCAATTAGCCTCTACTTCACTTGGTAAAAAGGTTGCAGAGCTTGGACCTTTGTAGAAAAGAGACTCGGCCATCGCTTTTCGATGAAGTTCTCCAGCATCTGATTACCCCCGTCCTGACCCGGAAGAGATGACAGGGCTACAAGGTCTCTTTCGGCGTCAAGGAAATGTGACTCGGCCTCGATGACCGGTTTTGTGCCGTCGATCCAATTGACCAGACTGTCCAAGTGGATTTCCTCGGGTTTCCGTATAGCGAGCAGTCTTGAGTACTCATAGAGCGCTCTCTCTGGGGTTGGTTAGCCAGTTAGGGCATTTCAGAGCATCTGCTAGGGTACCGCACTATCACTCACGGTACTCCCCAACTTTTGATCTCACTTCCCTCATTACCTTCTTCCGATCCTCATTCGCATCGTTCCTCCTTGAGTGCAAGGATACCAGATTCGACTGACTGCCGCTATTTAGGTCTGCTTTATCGAGCTCAGAAAGCATTGTCTCCAATTCACATAGCTCGTCCTGCATGAATAGCAGATTACGCACTGCAAGCTCATCGAACCGCCGAAAGATGCAAAACACCTTGTCGCTACTCATGAAGCTGGAAAGAGATGCATATCCACCTACTCGCAGTTGTCGTGCGACAGCCTCTGTCTCGCTTCTCCCGGAATTTAGTTCTATTCCGGTTTGATCTGTCGTAGTTGTTAGGAAATATAATACTTCTTCTGCCAATCCGTCGCATCTCGGGGTATACGAGAGGGTAGCGTTTAGTAATACCATTTCTTTGGCTCGAGCTCGTCCCATTGCCCACAATGAATCTATTCACTTGACCGGCTCCATAACGGGAAGGACTTGGGATCGGAGCAGTGTTCGTCAAAGCCTCGGCCGGTAATCCTATAATGCTAGCTACGGAAGGAAGAGTTAATAGTGTAACAGGCAGAAGCAAAACCCTGTGGCGACGAACCTACAGTCGCCTGCCGGTCGCTGCTAGCAAGCCTCGACTGGTCTTCGTAATGGGCAGACATCGCACACACAATTGCCTGAGCAAACAGCTGCTCCAGACAGAAGTCAAGAGTGCAAGACAGCGCCCGCCCGCCCCACGGGTATACACTATATATCGCGTTCTATCGAACGCGTTTCTTTTTCCGGGAGAGCATCTTCCCCCGCACAGCCAACCGCCGGCAGCATTCACAGCACACAGTAGACCGGACGAGGATCCAGGACGAGGTATCCGGGACGAGGTAGCCAGAACGAGGCAGCCAGCTGTGACGAGGCTGAGAGGCCCGAGGACCAAATGATCAGAGTCCAATAATTACTTGGCTGCAGCCACCTCAACTCTGACCAATGCCAGCAGTCCGGACAGCCCAGAAATCAACACCCGACACCCAACTTGGACGTTGCGCAATATTGAAGTTTAACATTTGACTGCAGCCACATCAATTCCCAGCCGTGCCAGCAATGTACGCAGCTTGGTGGGCTCCCACGCTCCAGCATTTCTTTATAATGCTGGAGAAGGCTGAACGCGCGCTCAGCAACGCCCTCGAGATATCTATCCCCAACCAGCTTATACTCTCCTTGCGGATAAGCAACACTCTCAGACTGTCACGAACTGTTGTTGCTCGTCTCGTCAAGCGCAGCACTTGTTTAGCCCCACCAGCTATTTAGTATGCAGTCTTTATCAAGCCTTGTGCGAGAGGAGGGAGGGACTTACGAATCTCCGGAGAGGCTCATGCGCAAAGAGGATGTGACCCAGAGTAAGTACGCGAATCTCCCTCTGCGGGAAGATACTAAATAAACTAGTCTGTAGAATAATCGGCTTAGCTCAAAGTTCGGTCAACAATTGCGATGAGATACCAGAACCACCCCGTTATGGGGCGGGGAGAGTGAACCCCTTTAGGGAAGGCAGGTTATACCGTCCCCTAAAGGAGGATTTGTAGAGTGCCAGCTGTATTAGGGACTAACACTCCCTACAACCTTCAGGCGAAAAGCTACCATTCCTAGAACCGAACCCGAAGCCACCCACTTCGACTGTCGGACGGTCTAGGACAGATGAAGCTATCCCTAAACCATCTCAATCCGCTAACGGAAGGGCCCCAAACCTCGATATGACGGGCGTCCTCACAAACTTTATGCTGTCGCGATACTCTTTCCTACCACCAAATTTGGGGTGTTACCACAATGTTGGAAATCAGGAGAGGATATCCGTTACTAAAGGGAAGTCGAATTTCCCTGGAAGTAAGTTCCTTCCAAATAGCTACCGTCACAACGTCCGTACTGATGAAATACCTTAGCGGCGTTTGATTACCAAATATCCCCCGAGGAAGTGAAAAAACGGTCTGCTTGGAGCTGGTACCGTACAAGTCTGCTCTATCTTCAGACTGCTAGAGATGTGGCTGCTCGAGGGCCTAGGCAGATATCTTTGGGTATTTCAACGTTAGGAACCGCGTGAGTCAATCGAGATTATTTTGCAGTTGCATACTCAGGAATCCCCTAAGGGGAGCATATCATTAATTCACTTTGCGATGGCAGCTCTACAACCGAACTTCAAGGAATCATCCAGCGGCTGCGGTCGAAGGCTGAAAATTCGAAAGCCCATGCCCTGGAACTGTATCCACGACTCCTGGAAGAAGAAAGTGTTCGCAATCCATCTTGGGGAAAAAGTTTTTCCGATGGTAAGTTCCAGTATAGTTATCCCAGCAACAAGAAAGACTTCGCCCTCCTCAAGTCCAACGAAACTGTTCACTATGCCCGAGGGAATGAGTCCCCGGAATATAGGGGTTGCACCGCCGGTGTGCATCGTAACCCATCCATTAAAAAAAAAACACAACACAATCCACATATGAATTCCTCTACTAGGGGGAAAGTGCAAAGAACTTTCAGCTTGTATCTTCATACACCACAGAAATCTTCCTGTTTCAGTTCAGTCTTTTTAATTAACTCGACTGTGAGACTATATAGGTCAAATTACTAACGGGCAGTTAATCTAAAATCAGGAGACCGGAAATACTATCGAGAAATGGCAGATAACTATGAAAGAGTAACTCGCGTTGATCTTTCCAAGCGATTCAAAGGCTTCGCGATGGTTTGCCTTTGCGAGGCGATTTCAGTCTACTTGGGATGGAAAGAGGATAACCCTGACAAGAGTCAGTAGCTCTCCCAGGAATTCAAACTATCCCTTTCACAACGGCTATCTTTGCTGATGGAGGTGTTGAGAACTCTAGGTGCGATGTTTGCTGCTACCCCTCCTAGTGACTTTCGGTTGCCATACTTCGGCGGAGCTGGAGGTATTGCAAGGCTTTGGGCCGAAGCCACCAAGTGGAGTTTGCACAAAGACACGGATGTCTTTCACGCACTGAGTTTCAGGCAATGGTGGGTTCGTGCAGCCATGGCAAGAGGTCACGCCGAGTGGCTCATGGCGGAATTCAAATACCAAAGTGAGTTATTCGATTTCTTCAGTGCAAATTGCTCCCGAATCAAGGTTAAACTAGCTTTTTGCTCTTTTAGAATCTGCTTCGAAACCCAAGGGAAACTCGAAACGCCCTATAGAGCCGTGGAGACTGCTGCCGCCGCCAAACGTTGGGTGTTACATAAACGACTGTGTTATCAAGGCGTGCTTAGCAGTTCGAGATTCTCCCGGGCCGAGAAAAACCTGGCCATTCTACCAAGACGATTCCTACTTCACTGAATATACCATAGCGCAAATCATGAGTCGAGACTGGAGCTATGCGCTGCATGGTGATCGCAACTTTAACTTCGGTTACGGAGCACCTGTAAGATCTTCTCATTCATCCAGTTCCCATCATCGTTTGCTCTTCAAGATTTTCCGCACTGACGACAATTAAAGGACTTTTTATATTTAGACAAGGCCAAGTCAGGTTGGGCCTCTGATTATCTAGGAGTCTTCCCGTTTGATTCTACCTTGATGGGCATCAACACGGGATATTACGAGAGATATTGTCGGCAAGGTCTTTCTGACTTCTTGCCCAAGTCCAGCTCAAAGTACGAACAAGCGCTAGCTATCTGTGTTGACGACACAATCTTGGAATGGGAGCAGCAACGCTACCAGGACATCTTCACCCTTCCAGACGATGCCGGAGCCAATGTGCTGGCCGATCTGGAACATGACGTCTTCAGCCTCGTACACGCCCGTCAGTATTTAACAGACGCAGAAGCCCAAAAACACGCATTCTTCAACAGACTCGACGGTACAATAAAATTCCATTTTAAGCGCTTGCACGAGATTTTTAATTTGCCCGAAATCCGCGAGATCGAGGAGAGTGCGAAACTTATGATTTTAGCTCGGGTCGAGCGGACTCTCATGTACATGACTGCACCATGGTATCAGTTCATCATACTTCAGCCACTGAACGACGCTCCTCCCCTAGGCCCCCTTGGGGACAGGTCGACCGGCACGCTTTCGTTAGACGGGGAATCGTTGGAAACGATCAGGCAATTCATGATCTCGAAGAAGGTTCACTTCCATGTAAGGTACTTCCACCTACAGCGGATTTACCAGACTTTGGAGCGACTTCGTGGGGTCCTTGTGAAGGGCGGCAGGCTAGACAAAGAGGAATGGCTGTTTGTGAGCTGTTTCCGTGCCTACCTTGAGACGGGGGATGCAAAGAGATTGCCGTTGATCAAAATGGGTCTTAAACCAGAGAGGGAGACAACGGTTACTAAGTTCCGCAAAGAGTCTATATTCTCCTGCGATGGAACTTGTGGCTGTGAGTTCGACGAGTCTGAGAAAACCGAGATCCAGAGGGCCAAGTTCCGCAAATCCAGCCAAAGGGAAGCGGTCAACGAGAGACTAGCAATCAAAAGAGCATTCGCGGAGCACGAAAAGTCCACAGCAGTGTCTGGAAATTCTCGAGCCCAGTCAAACACCGCAGATGGCCAGGTACATTCACAGCTTCTTCAGGAGCTATTCGCAAATAGTTCCCATTCTCCGAGTACGATGGACGCAATCCGGGAAGGTCTGTCGGAAAATGCAAGGACGACGCTTTCGGGTGGCCAGAGCCAACGCATGAGCACCGCTGGGCCGCACAGAGTAGTAGTCCGGCGGGAGAAGAAGCTGACTCGAGCCGACAACCCACCCAGCGAGTTGTCAAACGGACAAGACCCTGTGGTGGTGGGTAAAGTCAATCGAAAGAAAACAACCGGTTGGCTCCGTCGGATCTTTCGTAAAAGTTAAGGAACACCTGGAGGTTTTGTTTCATTGGCAGTTTTAATATTGGGCCGGAGTTTAGGTGGGGAGGGAGGAAGGGGGGGAGGGGATTGGATTATGAGGCCGGGCGACGGAAAGATGGAGAACATAACACACCAAGTAATGCAGATGGCACGAGTTTATTAAATGTGTACTATACAATGTATTATTCTATATTCTCTGCTCTCACTAATAAATACCATGTTTGTAAGGCCACGGCACTTTTTTTTTTTTTTTTTTCTTTTTCTTTTTTTCTTTTTCTTTTTCTTTTTCTTCCCGCCCACATCATCATCATCATCATCATCATCATCATCAGACAGTCAGACAGGTAGGTAGGTAGGTAGGTAGGTATGTCACTTTCATATTGTCGAACCAATATTTCCGATTCCCGAATAGATAGAGATAAATAAATAGATAGATAGATAGATAGATAAATAGATATATCTACTCTACACTACCTAGAACTAGAACCTAGAACCAGCCCACCCGTCGTTGGAGAACAGATTCTCCCTCTCTCTCCCCCCCTCCCCCAAAAAAAAATAAAAATAAAAAAATAAAAAAATGTAATACTGTGGGAAGAAGAAGAAGAAGAAGAAGAAGTTCAGTGCTGGTGGGTGGGTAGGATGCTCTTTCTTTCTTTATTGCTCCCCTCTCGTTTCGGGGCTACATAACGGAAGCTATCCTGCCAAGAATTCTTCTACCTAATCGTCTGGGCTCAAGAAACCACCTCCACAATACTACTACTACTACTACAAACATGTAACGGGACCCCCAATAATCAAAAAAAAACCAAAAAAAACCAAAAAAAAAAAAACAACAACAAAAGGTTTCTCGCCGCCGCCACCCGTCTCAAGTCCGAGACACACAAATACCGTATTGATAAGCATCAAACGTCAAATAGTTTCCCCCTAGTACTGGCATTGACGCCACTGTACGTGGAAGAGTTGTTCAGACCCTAAGTTCAAAGTGTCAGCGCCAATGTAACCGGACGCGCTTGGTATAGACGATGTTAGAGAGATTTGCGTCTGAATATTGATTGGGAAATTGGCTCCGCAGGGAGACCAAACAACGGAGGAATCCGTAAAGCTGTCTCTGATATTGTAGTCGTAACTTATCGGGCCTATGAAAGCCGTGGACTTGCTTGCCTATGCGAGTATTATTTTTTTTTTTAGCAGACATTATAAGGACGGCAGCTAACATTTGATTATTATTATTGTCTTACCATTTTCTTCGACACCTCAAACCAGTAGATGGCGGACAGATTGCCGGTGACGCCCTCATCCAGTCCTACATAGCCGCGGTAATCGGCTGCAAAGAGGGAGTACTGATAGCCCTGGGGATAGTGCATATTGAGAGACACTGAGCAGTTTTTAATGTTGTTCCCAAGCGGTTCGAGGGGACCAATTGTCGCGACATATTTGCTATACGCCAGCGTGACGACAACGCTGTCGGGAGAAATATTGCTCACCATAGAGCCCTGTGGACAGCCAGAGCCATCGGCGGTGTAGTTAGCGATCGTGACCTGGCTTGAATCGGGAGCCTGGTTAGGAGCCTGTGGGTATGGCGCTGCTATGCAGAGAGAAGAGACTGCGAGAGCGAAAAGTACGCTAAAATGCATTGTTGCAGCCAATGTAAGAATTTCTGTAGTTGGGAACGATGAAGGCTTACTGAGGGATGTGTTGAAGAAGAGTTGAAGAAGACTCGCATGCAGCAGCTCTTATATACTTGTTGTTATTGTTGTTATTGTCTGCATGAGTCGCCACTGATCAGAGCGGCTCCAAGCCGTTCCGAGAAGAACCCCCCTCCTCCCCCTTTTTCAGCCGCAATGGTGGTGAGTGGCCATTCAGCCCGTACGCAGTTGAGACGCATCTCGAATCTCAATCCGCTTATAGATCTCCTCCTCCACTCAGGATGCAGTGGAGCTCTGTCTTGGTCTGAGGCTGTAGAAAGTCTACGGGGAGCTCTGAGCTGAAAAGGGCAAATTCCCCGAGGCCAGCTGGCTGACGGCGCCCGATCTTGGAAGTTTTACGATTCCAACGGCAGCATCAAACGAGAGAAAAGAGGAAAAAGAGGAAAAAGAGGAAAAAGAGGGCAGTGCAGGCGAGCACAATCGAATAGAGTTATCCCCACACGACCCAAATAACCTAGCCAGCTGACCTGGGGAAACCAGCTGAGCAGTTAGTTTCTCTGGCCATTTTCCACATTCGTTCGCGCCCTCAGCCGGCAGTCCCGCCAGTCCAAACGAATACGGAATTGCCTAGAGCGGTTGTTGGTTGGTTGGTGCACGGCTGCCCGTTGCAAGTTTTGCAACGGGTCATCATGGGGATATAACGGGGCATGGTGGGTGGTGGGTGGTGGGTGGTGGGGAGACAGACTGCGAAGGAAGTGCCTGCTTGGCTTCATCTTGCCCACAGTTTAATTAAAGCGGCAGCAGCAACCGGGCGAAGTACTCGAGTACGAGTACGAGTGAGTACATGTACTTGTTAGTCTCTGCCCACCGACACACAATACACCCCAAGTACAATCCCCAACCAAGCACACCCAAGCCGCATTTTGATCACTTCCCCCCACTCTCTATTCTTCTCCGCACCCACTTACATAAGCAGCCAGCCACCCACTCTCCAAAAAAAATTTTTTTTTTATTCTTTCTCTTCCTTCACATCCTCCCAATCGCCAATAAAAAACCCCGCGAACGTTCTTCGGAAACAAAAAGTACCCCCCCCCCCCGCCGTCGTCGTCGTCGTCATCATCATCGTCCGCTGTACCGTTTGTGGATAAGAGAGGAAATTCATCTGTACATATACATACACACACACAGCTACATACATACATACACACATATCCGTATATCCAACACCCGCTTCTCCGTCTGGTTTTTGCGCCCCGAATCCTCTCTCCCCACCTACCTACCTACCTACCTACCTACCTACCTACCTACCTAACTTACCTAACTTACCTAACCTACCCACAAGGTTTTTTTTCCCCAATCAACCGCAGTCAACCTCAACCCCATCTATTTCCCCTCTTTTTCTTCTTCTTTTCTTTCTAATTTGACCCCAACGCCCCAACCCTACAGCTTCTAAAAATGCTAGAGCTCGCCGTCGTCATTGTCAAACCCGACCCAGGACGCGCGAGTGTGGACAGAGAAGCTAGATTGATATTCTTTTCTTTCTTCTCTTTCAAGCCCCAGCCGGGAATGCTTTGTTTGAAAGTTTTTTTTTTCCGGCATCTGAGATCAGTTTTGCTGTTGGCTTGGATGGGGAATGGGCTTGGGAGAAGACATTTCTGGAGTACTTGGGGCAGGGGGGTTATTGCTCTCTATCTCTCCCCCTCTTTCGCAATTCACAATATTTTCTCTCAAAAAAATAAATAAATAAATAAAAAATAAAAAATAAAAAATAAAAGCAGTTCTATACTCCCAACTCTCCACAGAATATAAGGCTACATGGTAAATAAAATACAATACTCGAAAGGAGTATTATCCCTTTTATTACCGGGTACAAACAAATGTCTTTACATGACATGCTACACTTACACACTAAAAGAAGCTGATCGCGGCTTTGCTTTCTGTAGCTTTTTAGCTCTTACTTATTGCCCTCTTGAGAGTCTACACAGTTCCACCCCCGCGAGATATTTCCACAACAAAGGGGCTATACCCCCCAATAGGAATAAATGAATGGGTATGCAGATGGAGCCCGCCGGGGCCTCGCTCCTGAACCACTGCCTTTAGGTTTGGATTTTGTTCGCGAGAAGCGCAAACGATCAACTCGCAGCTATTTTTGCTACTTGAAATTATTCTTCATCTCTCGAAGTTTAGCCATGACCTTAACAGGGTCGGTTTCGCCGGTTGCTTTCTGTATCTCCGGGTCCTTTCCCAAATGTATAGAAGCGTTAGTTATCAGGTCGTTTAATACCCCGGTTTTATTTTTAAAATGGGGGCCGCGGGTAAATTACCTCGACTCTCATGAACACATTATGGAGCTTTTGTTGACACATTCAGCCGGCTCTCTTATCAGTCATGGGTGGTTATATAACTCACCTTCTCGTCTCCAATCGTAAATTTACCCTGCGTCTCTGCATTGCACTCTGCGAATGCTTGCAGCTTCTTGATCGGGTCTGACTGGAGCACCGACACCGCAAACTGAACATTCGATCTCGTATACTCGTGCCCAGGCTGTTTTTGTTATTTTTTCCCGCTCCAACAGCCAAATCCAAATAGAAAATACCATGCAATTTTAAAGCGGTATTGGACTTGTGCAGGGCATGCTTACATAGACTCTCGTTTCGTCGGGGAGAGCTGCGAGCGTCTTGTTGAGCGCTGCATGCATCTCTGTGGCTGTGCCTTCGAAAAAACGCCCGCACCCTTTTATCGTACATCAGTTGCTAAGTATCTTTTCTTTGTTATTTCTGGGTGGGGGCGGTTTCAGAAAAGTGATCCGCCTCAGCTATGCGTTTGGTCGTACATACCGCCGATGAAAAGTGTGTCTCCGGTAAACACAGCCCTATCCGTACCATCCTCTAGAAGGTAGCAAATGCTGTCCTGGGTGTGGCACGGGGTGTGTAGAGCTTTGGCTAATATACCCTGCCCGATCCCGAAGGAATCGCCGTCTTTTAACTGATTTGTTACACCTTCGCAACCCTTCCCCCCGTATATGGGGAGCTTCCCGAAACGACCAAGCTGATGGCACCGTGAGCTAGTGGGTTTATTATCGGGCTATGCGGTAGCCTACCATATCGATATTGCCTCCTGCGTGATCCCGATGGCTAGTCGACCGATCGTCAGCGCCGGCATGCATCCGAAGGCCCGAATAGACTCACTGATGGGTATTAATGATTCCCATTAGACGTATCTCCCCAGCATCTATATGTGCCTTCAAAATTGGAGCGACCCTGTCATGCTGGTGTCAGTTTACCAGCATCATCTACCCATTCTTCTGTCGGCCTACTCATCGGCGTTTGCAGGATCGACAATGACTGCGTCTTTTGTTACGTCGTCGGTGATAAGATACGCATAGTTATCGGATTTCCCTGTCCCTATTGGATCTGCAGTTTCAGCAATCCCGCCCGGGGCTCTGGCGTTCCACACATCCACTCATTCACTCACACATGGGGATTGACTGGATATGCATAGTGCGGGCAAAGACCAGCTGCACGTCTATTCAGCCCCCCAAACATGACAACGAGTAGACAGTAAGACGGCGAGACATACGTGGGCTGCAACTGATTTCGGGGTCTGGGTACGAGTTGCTCTTGTAAGAGATGACAGGCTCATTACGTTTATAGAGTTGGGGACATTCGGCATCTTGGCGAACAACAAAAAATAGAGTCTCTTATAGCCACGTGATAATAACCTGGACAAGGACTATTCAACATTGGCTGGTCAAGCTCTCAATTGTCCCATCGCACGACTACATTTTCGCTCTATACCATCAATTTGTGAAACTCTTCTGCCTTTGGCGAGAGTTCCACTGCAAAGTGCGTGAAATACTATTTACCCAGTCCTCACTGCGCTTGCCCATAGGCAGGACATTTGCAAAAGGGTATCTCGAAGCTGAGATGGTGACGTAGTCACCAGGGTGTATCTCAATCCTGCTGGTGTTAGGGCCATTTTTCGTTGAGGTGCATGGTAAGAAGAAATTATGGAATCACCTTTCTCTGCCATCAAAACTTGCCCACGAGCTTGCCCTGGCGTTATACGGAACGCCGACTCGCAAAACGATAGTGTCAGGAAGGATGATAGGCCTGAACGACAGTGTGTGTGCACAAATTGCTGTAACAAGTATGACGGGATTCTCTGGGTGGCAGAGGGAGCCGCCTGCAGCTAAGTTGTATGCGGTTGAGCCTGTTGGAGTTGCCACACAGATACCGTCTGCTTGAACAGAAGTAAAATGTTCATCGTCTCCGAATATCTCAGTGGATGACATTGCTAAGTCTATGTGAATATAAAAGTACTACATCCGCGGGGAAGAGAAGGAGTTACTGACTTGGGTTGGGGCCCCGATCAACAACAATTTCGTTCAAGATTAAGTAGGTTCCATCAGGTTTGTGCGTCCGGTTGTCATCGCACTCTTCGCCGACAAGCTCCTCGACCAGGTCTCGCTGGCTATCCGTCTCTCTCCTAACAGATCTCATAACCGTGCCCTCAAATCGAAGCCTCAAACTAACAGTGATGCCATCTCGAAAGGCTTTAGTGAGTTCCTCCGGAAACCTGTCATAATCGAACTTGGTCAAAAATCCTAAAGAACCCAATGCAAATGACACAACTGGCGGGACAATTCGCTGGAAAAGCCAGCTGGCGTACAAAACAGTCCCATCGCCCCCTAGCTAGCCAAGCGTCAGTCAGTGCAGGGGCGGGAGTGCCGGGTACTATACGGTAACCACCAAATCGAACGTGTGTGGGCTTTTGGCGCACATATCATTCGTCCAGTACCTCAAGCGCTTCTGGTATGACGGGTTTCTCGTAATAACACTCTTCGCATCAAATTTCTCATTATTTTCTAGCGTTTTCTCAACATATCTGGGTTTTGATCTCAGCAGGGATACCGTCTATCAGTAGAAGTGGTAGCATACACAGTATACTCTGTGCCTCTATCTGACGATAAGAGCCACTCGGCAACCTCTCTTGTATGATCGAGAAGCGTGTCGTCATGCGCTTTTGTGAGGAGGAACACAGTCCGTACCTGCATCTTCAGCCGAATGCTAGCCAGCTTCTTGGAAAGCTCTCTGACACCCCATGCCATATCGGACAATTGCCTCTTTGTGAGCAGCCGGGCCTGTGTTTTTGAGAAATCGACGGCATCCGGAGAACTTGTAGCCTTGGGGGCGCCATCCGAACCCCTTCTGCGCCCATATGCTCGTTCCTTCTTTTGACTCTCTAGAAGTGAATGAACAAAACACGTGGTCGATTTATGTTGCCTCGACAGCCCCGAGCCATCAGAGGAAACAAGAGATGACTTGCGTCTGTGGGCGCTTTCGTTATCAAACACCACCTTGGTTTGGCTCGTCAGCGAATTGAGTTGCCCATAATCCATGTTGCTCCTACCTCCAGCGCATTCTGCGCCTCAGACTCGCTGGCGCTTGACCCGCCACGAGGCTTTGTATAAAATGTCAGCGTGTGGCCACCGGTAGATCACCCGCCAGGAACAGACCTCATCATCGGCGTCCCTTGGGTTGCGTGCGTCTAGGATGTTTATTGGTATCACCTGGGAGGCCATGGCAGAGCAAGACAATTGCTTGCGGCCGGAGAGATCGGATTGGTACGGAGAATGAGAGGAGTTACGTAGGGCTTGGCATCCCACATGAACCGGGTCTCGCCGGGTGCCACCATTTGAATTGCTTGTGATGCGTAAATTTAGAGAAACTACATCACACTATGTATGAGGGACTCCGCCACTGGCTCTACTGGCTCTACTGGCTCTACTTCCAGGCCAAATCCCAGCCCGATCCGCTTTGACGGTGCGTCCTGGATTCCGATCGCGCATTGCTGTCCCCGTTGCGCTCGTTGCGCTGCCTGTGGCCCGGCCTCGTGCTGCCAGAGCCTAGGCTCAATTTGTCAAAGCCTGGAATGCTTGGAAGAGCCTCATCAGGGCGAGTGTCGACAGCTCTCCCGCGGTTCCCCGTGCTTACTTTGTGGTGTCTGGCTAGGGCCCGTGGAGGGCTTCCGGCTGGACGGCTACCAAGACGGACTCCATCAGGCCCGGTTCCCCCGCGAAATGTAGGATTTCCGTTTTGAGCGCTGTTGTGGGACGAAGACTCAGGGTCTGGCCGCCTATAAACATAGTCCATGTCCCTGGAAGGGGCTGTTCGGTGTGAAGAGGAGTGCCTATGTCCGGAGTCCAGGCCTTGAGGAAGTGGACCTCCTTCTTGATGGGGGCGTGATCGTTGAGCGCTGCGTCTGGTGCTATCGCCTGAGGCTTCGTCATGGATCCGGGCATAGTTTCCATTATAACCGCGAGTACTTTTCGGCCTAGAGCTATTGCTAGGTGGGTGGTAGAGGTCCTCGTCGTCTCTTGATTCGCCATAGTAGTACCCACTTTTATCCATTCTTCTATCCGGGGCGACGTCGTTTACGATAGATATAACCAGTACAAGCCTTCCACGAAGGACTTTCACCGACTTGTATGTAGACGTTCGCTCTAGACGGTTAGATAGAGAGCGGGCAATACAGAAGGCACCATTGGCAAGGGACGGAATATGGGTTTTATGTCGTTCGAGCAAACACATCATTCAATGGGTCTCTTGAACAGTTTGGGTATTTCACTGCTACTGCTACTCCTCTTGCTAGCCGAGAAGAGGGAGAGCATCTTTACCAAGCAAGGAACTCGCCACAACGAGGGGAGTGCGCGCTCAGGATCTGCTCCTCATAAATACTGGTATAGGCGAAACGCCAATCATTTGCCCAATTTCCGTGTGTGGCCGCAGGGACGAGACACCCAATCGGGCGAGGGTTGACAGTACGTACACAATATTGTACGTAGTAGATACCGTGTTGGGAACAACTGGGTAGCCTGGCAAATGCATGTACTTGTGTTTTGGAGATTCAGTGGGCCCGGTAATGCAGGCAACAGCTGTTGTTTCTCCATGCTGGATGCGTGCAGGAGGTGTGTCATTCTAAGCTCCTGTGGGATAAGTCCTCCGTATAGAGAAAAATACTCTGTACTTGGCTGCCTAGCGAGTGCCCGTCCTAGAGTGCGCCCGGTGTATCTTGTATATTGTACGAAGTACAATATATATATATACATATATATATACATATATACACGCAGCGGAGTACAAGTACTTGTACGAATACACACATACTGGGAGTCCATCAGGGGTTGGCTGGTCATCAATACGGCCCCTTTAGACTCGGGGCACACAGTATCGGGATAGACGTCTACAGAGTGGAATACTTTTTGTGCGTTTTCTTTCCATGCGTAGCAGTAGCCCGATGTGAACCACACAATACTCATTACACCCGTGTCCTGCAGGATCCCGATTGGCCGGAACAAGATTTTTGCGAGGTCGGGCCGCAATGCACCAATGGGGGCGCTTCGGCGGGCTCGTATCGCAGCAAGAGGCGGTCAGGACTGGCTGGTGACGACATTCCCAGCCAGCCGTTGTTGAGCATGAACACCGTTCCCCTAATCCTGCCCCAAAACGAATATGTAAAAGAGACAGACACTGCCTCGGCTCATCGAACCACGGGCCATTTCCAGGGCGGGCAGGCACCCTGGCCCGTCAGACCAGCCTTCCATCGCGGTTTCTACCTCGCATGTACCGTACAGCCCTTACACACACACATACATATGTGTTATATAATTTGTCTGCCCCGTGTTCCGTCATGGACCGGTCTTGCATCCCCGGCCGCATCGAAAAACGAAGCCGCGCATGGACCCTATCGAGGGTTCGGATAGTGAGACCATTGCCGCGCGAACAGACCACCACGGGCGATCAAGTCCCGTGCCTCAGCCTCTCCTAGTAGGACCAGGTGTCGAATGCACATCATACCTGCTTTTTCTGCGCTCGGAAGCTTCCTCGAACGCGCGTTCGAAAGCCCTCGCCCCGTAGGGGTTCGGCTTCTCGATGCGCTCGCTCCAGCCCAGGATAGGCAGCTACATACAATATGTACTCCGTAGTCCTACGTATATTGTATATTGTATGTACTGTGGGAGGGCGCCGATCCGGAGGCCCTGGTGCGCAGATGGCTTACTATGTATCGCCGCTGTCTCTGCTATATTGTTTATCCGGGTGGTGACCTTGCCCACTGCGCGAGCAATGCGCCGTGCATGTCGTGGTACCTCGTCGGTCACACGGCTGAGCGAGCATCAACGGGGCGCACGATGTCCTCGCACGATGTCCCACGCACTTTCCCCAAACGAACGGCCGAGTACAAGTGCATATGTAGTCTGCAAGCCCAGCACGGAAAAATCCCACGATGACTCGATGCTGAGGCACGCGAGACTCTCTGGGAGGCGCCTCTCGCTGACTGGACGCCACCGTGCCGTCAGATACGGGCCAATGTACAGAGTGCTAAATGTATGAACAAGATTGTCCGAGCAGGTGGTGGGAAGCGGCGCGACTGAGCCCCCGGTTCGCCCGGGGTCGCGATACGGTTCCGACCATGGAACTGCAGGGTTTACCGAGCACCGGCTATTGGAGGGGGTAATTTGGACGGGGCTGTTGAGGTTGAGGTGAGATCGCAGAGTGCAGGACTCTGGGCGGATGTCAGCATGGAGATGCACTGTAGGGTAAGCTCTGGCCAAAACATGTGCGGGAGCGGCCGTCTGGGGACTGTTGCGAAGTTTTTGGAATCTGCCGGCCTGCGGCGCTGATTGGCGCGTTTCGCATTAGATTCCACGCTCAGAAGTAGAAACGTTCGTCGTAGCCACTCCTCCCAGAGGGCTAATCTTTGGCTGAGACACTACCAACGCATCTGCATAGAGTAGCTTGGTAGGGAGGAGTCACCGCAGTCGCCCAAATTTGCAGCTTCGGCGGCCTTGCCGTGATGGCGCCGAAGAATCCCCGGGTGTTCGCCTCCTGTGCAGCGTCGCCCATCGCTCATTTATCACTCATTTTGGACACGATGTCTGAAGCAGGGTCGTGCATACGCGCACTCACCGTGCCCACCGGTGGCGCGGCATGGCCCATGGAAGATGGCAGAAAAAGAAGCTGAAGATTGATCGGGTAGTGTTTGGCCGTGGCCTTGGCCAACTACGAGTCCCTGCGACAAGTGCTTAGCCCTGGCGGCCGTCCTGCTGGGCTCCTTGCTGGGCCGGGGTTGGGGCTGGAGTAGCGTTCGGTCGAGAGCTCTGGGGGCTGTCCGGCGTAAACGACTTGGGTCCAGGCCAGTCGAGGCTTTCTGCATCAGGATAGTATAAGCTCTCCTTCTCCTTCCTATGCTCTGCGTTAGCGTTGCGTATCCTGGGCTCCTCCTCGCATCCCGGTCGACAAATAGAGTGCGTGGTGGTGCAACGTGCGAGTAAGAGCAAGGGTTTCCAACGGACGGTAATCTGTAATCCCACAGTCATCCCACAGAAAAAACGATCAAAGCCAATCAGGGTTGTGCTCAGCCTAGGGACTTCACACATCTTGCTTCTGCCTCGTTTGCGTGCGGTGATCACACAGCCCTCCTTTGCCCTCTACCCTGATTGAAACTAGCATGGAAACTACTTTCCTGTGCCCAAACAGGCGCCTAGACTCGGTGTTTAAGTGGCAGAGACGAACCTATCGAATGCCGGAGCGAGACCGGCTGGGTCTGCAGCGATGCGTGGATGGCCATCCTCTCCTCGCGCATGGGAGAGATCGCCACTCCAGATTGCCCATAAGCTGCTCGCATTAGGCATCCGAAATACCGTCGTCGTTGGTGGCTTGAAGGGAACCCTTTGCTTTTTCTCTGGGAGCATGCATGAGGCCTCCTGATGAGTGGGATATGTGGGATATCCGAGAGTGGGAGCACCCCATGCCGCCCACAATCTAACTTTTCGACTGTGACGGATTGTTTTGCTAGGCACACTACTGCTGCTGTCGATGATCATAGGTTGGGTTTACGCACTGCACGCACTGTTACTCTGTGCTGCCCCAACATCCCCGATTCCTCACCCTCGCACAGGACTCTCCCACACGCACACCAGGATCTTTGCCCGCCTGTGGCTTTTCGCTGGATCGATGTTCCAACCCATACCCCCGGAATGCACGGACACAGACACGCAGCCTCTTAATGGGTGCCTTCCCGCTTGTCCCTGCAATCTGAGCGCATATCCCCAGGTTGCGATAACTCCACGCCTCAGGACCCGGCAAAACCAGTATTCTTTACCCTGGGCTGCGTACTGCAGTCAAGAGCCGTTAGTCTGTTCGATCCATAAAAAGGTATGTTGGGATCCCGTCATCTCCTAAAATATATATACGCCCCCAAGTGCTCACCCCGATCCTATAGGATTTCTTTCAAGATACAAAACTTCGTGTACTGCACCACCATCTGGAGCCTTCGTCCCTCTGATGCTTTTAAACAACACTTACAATGACTCCCTCCCTTACGAGCCGAGCTCAGCGGCCAGCACGGATCTCGACTCGATAACCGACGATGTCTCTAGGCAAATAGCATTCTCCAAGATGGTCCGTCGTCAATTTCGCGACTCGTGTAGCCCCTCCGCAAGCTATGGGCAGAGAAATGGGATGGTATCCCGGATCATGAAGCCGACAAGCGCTGGAAACAGCCCAAGCCGTGTGGACAGGAGGAGAACAACGTTTCTGGAATCGACGAGCAGGACTCGGTCGACACTATACAACCATTTTGAGAACATGTTCAACCTCACCAATTCGAGAGATAGGTGCCTGCAAGAACCCCCAAGACCGGCCAGTTGGCAGCCCACTTCGCAACAAGGTTATTGGGCGCCACATCAAACCCACGACAACCCACTAAATGAGATATCAATGGATTATCGATTCCCAATTGAAAGTGTCGACCTGACATATCTCGAAGAGCCTGAAGCGCCTTCACTGCTTCCTTACTCAAATCCAGTATCTCCGCTTGCGCCAATGCCTCCCACGGAGGACAACTTCCAGCTATATGGCCAGCAAATATATGGACTTGCGGATGCCTGCTACACTCAACAGGATGAGGTTGTGAATTCTGATGCACAGTATCCCCCACAAGTCCTATCTGGCCCTCTTCTAGTGCAGGCAACACATATGCTCGCAGATGGGCCATTTGACCAGAGCGTCTTATTGGACGACTCTCAGCAGGACTGGTCACAGTTCGTTTATGGATCTGGCGCTTTCTTTCCATCTACGCCTCCACAGTCACATAACTTGTTTCCTTCGCAATCGCCACTCCCTCCGGCCCAACTTAAAGTCGATAGTTCCCTACAGCCAAACCTAGAGTTGCATGGAGGTTCGAAGGAGCTTGTCGGAATGGGTCTCTACGATGCACCCGACTCTTCAACCCCCGCGCTAGAACCGGACGATTACCGAAACAGCATCATATCAACACTATCGTACCTAGATCAAGGTTGTCCCGGAAAGGGCCTCAAACTCGAAGAGACATGGAAACCGGCTGAAAGTGATGACGAGGATGAGGGCGACGACGACGACGAAGAGACGAGTTCGACTGATGGAAGTCAGGATGGCCCATGTGGCACCGAGGAGCGCCAGGATGAAAGCCTGAATAGTGCTATGGTGGACAATTCTATGATTCTCCCCCATGACGGATTGTTTGATGAAGAAGCTTTTTTGGCTGCCTCAGCCTTCTTGGCACAGTCAAAGACGCAGAGTGTTGGCTTTGATGGTCTTTCGTGGATATGAGTTTTCTGACAGGCTTAGCGGGCGTTTCAATTGTTTCACAGTCATGCATAGCGTAGGGGGCCACCCGTTCACTTTTAACGATGACATTATTTTTTTTTCCCCATAAATACCTATTTTTGTTTGTTTGATTGGGCATGGCTGAAGAGGCTTACATACATCGGAACGGAGCAATGTAAGAGTATGACCGCGTTTCATGTATCGGGGTATTAACCCCATCTGTCGTCGCATGTGGCTTTACATAAGGATGTCCTGCAGTAGAATGGAGAAATGGGGGCATGGAGCATGGAGCAAACATGACAAGTCGCACGCTGCTGGCACGGTCAAAAGCGTACAATACTTTGTGTCCCTGGACTTTTTGATCGAAAACAGAGCGGGTAGGGTAGGGTAGGGTAGGGTAGGGTAGAGTAGGGTATGGTACGGTATGGCATGGTATGGTATGGTATGGTATGGTATGGTATGGTATGGTATTGCATCGCATCCCATAGCATAGTACTCCGCACAGCACCCGTGTGTAGCCATTCACACACCCAAGTATTCTAGTATTGTTAGTATTGTACCATAGTAGGCCCCACCGCGCGCATCCCACCCATGTCTTCCCGCCCATGTCTTCCCGCCCAAGTCTTGCCGCCCGTGATATCCTCAGGGACGCGCCCCACTGTCGCAGCTGCAGGCAGGCGAGTTGCCGCCGCAGTGCTCGCAATGGCAAAATTACAGAGTGCGCACTGCAGTTCTAGCGGGTTTCAGCCGTGCCAGGTTACCAGATCACAGGTTCCGGCGCTCGATGCTATCGATAGTGCGAGGGTATCGTGGCATGGCGGAGAGCGCCAGCGGTAACAGGGACCATGTACAGCACTAACACTAGCACCCTCTCTCTCCCTCTGTATGTAATATCGACCGTCACGCAAATGCATGAGCACGGAAAAAGCATGTTATGTGATGTTGGTCCAGGTATAATTTCGGATGTCATATAATCGCCAGAAGCGGTATCAGGACGCATGTCTGCACTGTGCCTGTACCCCCCCAGTGGGCAAGCCGAGGGTATGTAGAGGCGTGGAAGGAAAGCAGTGGGCAACACGACATGGGGCCCGGGTAGCGACCTTGTACCTGTACCTGTACCTGCACCTGCACCTGCGTGGGTGCATGTACAAGTACATCCGGCGCAATAAATAGATACAATATGCAGAGCTGGACACGTCGCCTGCTGGGGAGTCGAGAAGTCCTACCGCGGGAAGAAACACGGAATTCCAAATACCACCCCGCAGCCAGGCTCCCTGTCCCTTGTCCCCCCATACGCCATACCACTCTGCACCACCCTACACCACCACCCTATACTCCATACGGAGCGTCGGCTCCAGCCAGACTCCGTGTCGCAGCCTCCTGGAAGACACTGCCACGCATGCTCCTGTGGCGGAGGCTCAGTGACAAGCTTTCTTGGCTGATCTTCGCTACCAAACAGCTCCTCAGCGCCCAACCCACCACCCAACAACCCGCCTAGCCTTCTTCTTCGCCTTCCCAACCTCCCCAACCTCCCCAACCTCCTCATTCATCGTTCGCTGCTCCAGCGGCCGGGATGCCGCGGGCAAAGCTGGTGCTGTGGCGGCACCACGACGATCTCCTCGATGTTAGATCCGCCTTCTACCCATCGCCGGGCGGCCAGGATAGGCGCCAAGACGCGGTCATGACTGTACGGGAGCCTCAGATCCCTTCCACACTTAGTAGTAATGCTTGCCCACGTTTTGCTTAGGTTCGGGCCTGGTCTGTTCGCGGAAAGGTCCCTCACTTGATCGACTCTACGTCGCTTCTTACGGAGGCAATACTGAATGACGTTCCTGGTGTGTCCCAGCGAGTTGTGTGTCTTGCGTATAGCGCGGCCTTTTGTCGGTGAGCAGTGCCGAGTACCTACTAAAGACCGTTCCGCTAAGCCAGCTTTCTACGCGCTAGATTTGTTACTGGCTTAACCGATGTAGCTCTTAAAGGAGCATTTCACAAGACTATGTACAAGGTGGCCGAAAACTTGGGACTTCCCACTGCTCTTGTTGAGCTACGCCATGCGGCTACGCACCGGCAATTATTGTCCCTCCCGGTATTGCGAAAGACGGCGCAGAGGTCTCTGGAGTGGCTTTGGAGCAACTACTGGGTCAAAATCGACGGCAGTAAGAGCCACGAGGCGGGCACTAGAGCAGGCGACCCTTTTGACATAGAAGAGTGCAAATACCAACTGAGGGGTGCGCTCCAGTCTTACAGGCAATCTCGTAGGATGCAAATCAGGCAGCATTTGTTACCCGTCGAAGATGAAATACAAGGGACCTCCCAGATAATTCGAGACTGCTGCAACGGAGTTGCGGATCGTGCCTTTGTTCTAGTCGACGTTTTATTGGAACCCGGATTCATTATTCAAAATAGACAAAGGTAGGGGAATTCATTCTCCTGCGGCAGGAACGCCTTCTAACGAGAGGTTAGACTTAGAAAAAAAAAGACGCCGAACGATAACATCTCTATATGGGATGACCTCCTAAGGGCATTAAGCAATCCCGCTATACCTACTTTCCTTCCGGCTCTCCTCGGCGGACTGCTTGACTGCATTTGTGAACAATCTACCAAGTCTATCCGCGATATCGAACAAAAGGACAGCGCCTTCTATTGGGTCTCTCATATTTTATCATCTCAGGAGTGGAGAGGCGAGCAAACCGCCGTCGGCCTTGACCTCGAATCTACCCTCCAAAGGTGCTTTATGAATCCCAACGATCGGTTCGTCGCCCCCTCACAAGAAGGTTTGTCTCTATACCTTTACTTACAATATATTAGGACTCTAAAATTAGCTTATCTACTTCTTTCCATAAGTGATACTCTGAAAAGAAATTACGGTGAATTAGCGTGTCTTACTCAAATTCAACTCGAGACCGACCCCCACTTCCCAGGATGCCCTTTAGAGGGCCAACACGATGCAGAACAAATAGAAAGGGCTGAAACTCAATTAATAGCTGACATTCAGAAAGAAATTGGGGATAATGAGGCAAGGTACCTTGAGCTAAAAAAACTACTCGACCAGGATCCCTACGAATATTCGTTGGAAGAAAGCCTAGATGTGGTGTCTCTAGTTAGTAGGAGCAGTTCAGATGAAGAGGACGGGGAAGGTGAAGAAACCAAGCAGGTTCCGACGCTCGCCTCTACCGGCAGCGCAGCTAAGGGCTGGAAAAAATATGAGGGTGATTGGATACCCAAGCCTATTGGCGTTGTATAGGATGTTTCAGGTCCAATTGAGAAGATTGCTCATGGCCCACAGGAATTCAACCATAACTAGTAACTCGTACATCGTTCGCAAGATACCTACGAATCACAGAGCAGAGGAAATGAGGGCTATCGGAACAAGTAGATATCCTACTCGAACAATTAAAATTCAGGATCCTGCGCCACCTTAATTGAGGGCGTGTATAATATAAAGAAGCAATTTGTGCAAGTGGTCCCCACGGCGTACCGTAGAAGTGGCCCTAACCTCCCCACCAACAACAGATTAACCCAAGTCAATGGCGCTGCTTGCGGGAGCCACCACCAACGAGTCACCCATCGCCCCCCTCATCTTCTCACCAACGGGCAGCAGCAACAGCAGCACCAACAACATGAGCTCTGCCACCATCTCCAACGCGGGGGCAAAACCCCTATCAACCACCGCCTCCCCTTCCTCCTCATCCAGCACACTCCAGCAGCCAGCAAGTGGTGGTGGTGGTGGTAATAGTAGTAATAGCATTAGCACTAGTGGAGGAGGAGGCGGCGGCGGCGGCGGCGGCGGCGGTCTACGATACCCAACCAACCGCAAGACAATCTACGACCGGAATCTCAACCGCAGCCGCAACGCCGAGTTGAGCCGCGCTAGCTTTGCCTATCTCTTCGCCGAGATGGTCGCATATGCCCAGCGCCGCGTCACGGGTATACAGGATTTGGAGAAAAGGTCGGTTTTGTGGTTTTTTCTTTTTTTGGGGGGGGGGGGGGGGGGGGGTTTCCCCCTGGGGGGGGGGGGGGGGGGGGGGGGTGGGTGGTGTGTTTTGGTGGGGGGGGGGTGGGTTTTTTTTTTAATCCGCCCCCCCCCCCACTCGCCAACTCACCCCCATTTT
>JAJDFF020000309.1:0-39571 GCA_021527025.2 Geoglossum cookeanum | reverse complement strand
TTAAGAATTTTGCCGTTTTGAATACCGCGCCCCACCCCCCCCCCCCCCCCCCCCCCCCGATCCCAGGCTCTTACTATAAGAATAATCGCGCTATAGGAATGGAGTCCATTGTCCCGGCCATATTCTTTCAACGCAACTCGACTGTAGTAGTGTTTACTTACCTAGGCCCTCACCTGCGTAATTGACTCAAATCGGGTATATAATCTACCCCAGTTTCTCTCCTTCATTCCTATTTCCTTTCTTTACTCTTCACGCTTGAACCCACAGGGACTTTACCTGTGGCAATACGCAAGCTTCTCCATGTCTCCACGGGAACCCACCGCATTCTGCAGGTAAGAGCACACTCCCGAAAGACGTCGAGACCCGGTAACTTGACACAGAGTGGAACGAAGGGAAATCGGTCCCTGCTCAATGAATCAGAAATTGCAATTATCCATCCTTATTATGCACGGGCCAGATCAACTGTCAAACCGTCACTACCTCCAAACCACCTAATAGCCCCGTATATACAGGCAGTCACATATCCGCATTGGGGCGCAAACCAACCGCAGCACCTCTATACCACTATCTCCGCCATTTTATTTTCACTCTTCTGGTCACGCTGTCTAAACGTAGCTTAGGCTAACGCAAGCGTCAAGATCCTCTTGCTTCAGGATCAAGTAAAATGGTGAGGCATATTCTGTCATCTAAATAGCTATTTCTAATCCTACCCAGCAGGGCGATAATATGTTTAGAATAATTGTCTATGAAGACCAAATTGCTTTGAACCCAGATGCCAAAACCGCTGCCTTGAAAGTCTTCACCAATGCCTTGGTATATTTAGAATGGTCTTCGGTCGGGGACAGATGTGTACGGAAACAAACCTGGACTTATGGTTCTTGCAGAACGAAACGGTTACCGGTCACGATCGACTACTGCGGATGGAGAGATTGCCGACCTAAGGGCTCAGGTTCAAGCGCTCATAATTACTACTGAGAAGCTCAGCCATTCGAATGAGGAACTCAAAAGTACTACTGAGAAGCTCAAAAGCACTACTGAGGGGCTCAAAAGTACCACCAAGGAACTCAAAAGTACTACTGAGGAACTCAAAATCACTACTGAGGAGCCCAAAAGTACTACTGAAGAACTCAAAAGTACTACTGAGGAGCTTAGAGATTCGAATAAGGAACTCGAAAGAACGAATAAGTATCTCGAATTTCGCCGAAGATTCCTATATACCTTCCGACGCGACTTTTCGGGCGGCCTTCCGCCGGGAGGGACTCTCGCAATAGTCCGTGGGAATATGGCGGCACATCACGGCGATGCAGTGACAGACGCAGACTTCCTCAATTCTGACCACCATCTGGGTCCGGACCTCTCACCCACAATATATGGTCTTTACGCTGAAGATATTCTTGAATTACGTAAGTATTAACTTTTCCCCTAATGGGTACCTGTGTCCTTATATACAGGCTCCGCTAGAGACCACAATAGCATCAAGCTCTTTAATGCCCGTGCGACCCCCAAGGTTGATAAGAACAAGGGTTCCGAAGAAGGTTGGAAAGGAATGGAAGAAGTATGTGCGTCTGCTGAAGGAGAGCAAGGTCCAATCCCCAAACGAAGACCCCAAGCCCCATCTCAGGCAGACTTACAATGATTTTTGGACAAAGCATGAGAAATCAAAGGGGAGAGGTGCGTGAGTGAGCGCAGGGGTGAGTTTGGTGTTCGGGACTAGAAAAGTATTAGACTATATGAGAATGGAGTCCATTCTCATGGTAAGAGCATAGGATCGGGGTGGAGCCGCGTATTCATATTCTTACAACGCGAGATTCTTGCAGCTCGACTCGAGTATAAATGATTCCCTTGTCAACGATGGCCTCAAACTTCTATGGAGCCTTCTCAGACGGGATAGAGTTGTAGAAACCAATCTTATAACTGCGAGGGATCGTCGTGCCACTTCGTCTCTCAGAAAGTGATTGCTGTCGAAGAGAGAATATCTCCACCATAGAGGAGAAGTTATTGTTAGTTACATCGCGGGTGAGAATGAGGTACGTTATTCGGTGAGTTGTTGCGAGTTCGGCTTCCCAGTTAAAGCAGCAGCAAACCAGAAGTTGCGCAACGGTTTTTATTTTCCCCACAAGCGGACAGAGTACTCCGTACTCCGTAGAGTAGATCATCGTTCCAGAATCATTCAACCCAACAATGGCGCCCTCTAGCGCTAGGTTGCCAACCAGTGGCAAAGCCCGCTCAAGTAGAAGCGGTATATCGAAGCCCGGAGCCAAATCCAACCCTCCACCAACGAAACGACGTAAAACCAAGCCGTCACTAGCTGCGCCACTAAAGAAGAAGCGGCATACCTACAGCGAAAAGGAACTTGGAATCCCAAAATTGAACATGATAACACCTGTGGGCGTGGAGAAGCCGCGGGGCAAGAAGAAGGGGAAGGTTTTTGTTGATGACCAGGTCAGGACCCACTCTGGAGATCTTAGCAAAGCGGACGAACATGGCGGGGAGAAGAGTCGCAACCAAGGCTAAGGCGAAGAATGCTATAATTTAGGAGAGTATGATGACTATACTGGCGATGGTGAATGCAGAGAAAGAAGGCATGATCGAGTCGAAGATATCAAAGGCTGTGGGTAATACTTTTCTCCGGGTAGGAGCTTTAAGTTTGCTAACGGGCCGTGATTCCCGTTTTATTAGAGGCGGATGGAGGAGATCAGAGAGGCGAGGCTGAAGGAGGCAGAGGCTCGTCAGGAGGAGAAGAGGTCGAAATTGGTACGACTACGTGTTTTCTGATATGCAAGCTTGCTTATGCTGTGGATAGGAAGAAACGAAGGAATCGATTCGCAAGAAGCGGAGGAGGCGGAGGGATGACGATGGGAATGTGAAAGAAGCTAATGGAGAGGACTCAGGTCCAATGTCTCAATCACCAAAACGCAGCAGCAAGCGGGTTTCGTTTGCATAGAGGGTTACTCAATTCTATCTGTTGTTCTATGGTCTATTCTAATCGGTCTTATTTTCAAATTGGATCTTGCGGCGCATGGGAGAAAAACGAAGTCTCTTGATGGCATCGGGCTCGGTATTGTCACTGTTATTGCTAGAGGGGGCGGACTGATCACTGGTCGGGACCGATTCTACCTCTTCTGCCATCTTAGTTAAGAACCCAGTTATCTGTGATGCTCCATGTATTAGCACTTCATGTTGACATCCTATAGGGTAAATAGTTTATGCCTTACGGGCTTAGTAAACCATCTCTCACCACCCAGTTTAAACCAGCCAAGATGCCCACCTCCAGATGTGGTGCAGAGGACGACGTACGGATTTTGCTTGATCTCCTCAAACGGAATTGCCTCCCTTGCAGCGATCTAACCAGGTGTTAGTACTCCTCGACCCTAGGATAGGGGTGCTGCTTGGGAAAACACACCGGGTCATCTTCTGCTTGTATGACGAACAATGGGATTCTCACAGCTAGCACCGAATCCGATGAAGACGCGTCACGGTAGTAAGCACCTTCTGTTGGATATCCCCATGTTGGACCCTGAACTACTCTATCCCGTTCGTGTAGAGTAAGCATATTTTGTCATGGGGAAGGGCCTATCGGGGACTAACCTGTCAAATTCATGAAGATAGTTGGTATTCCTCACTTTTTGCACATCGATCCGAGGATTCTTCGATATCTCTCCCACATGGCTGTATACGATAGCATCAGCATTGGAATACCCCTTCTCCATTCTTAAGGGCATTTTTGGCATACAGTTCAAATAACTTTTTCATGTTCGAACCCATCGTCCTAGAGTATACCCCTAGTCCTAGCCATGTCCTTTGAAGAGCAAGGGAGCTGACTTCAAGATTCCACGGACTTCCACACACGACTGCTGCTTTCAAGACGCAATCCGGCCCCTCTTCCCCCAAGTACTGTAGGTAAGATGTGTCAGTGGTTTTGCTGTCATGCATGACATAGAGGCTTTACAACAAACTTACGTTGGTCAGAATGTTAGCTCCCAGGGAATATCCGACTGCAAAGAGAGGCCGGTTAGGGTATGTCTTTTTCAACCACTTCACGACCTGCCGCACATCCCAGGTAGCACGAGCGTTAAACAGCACAGAGCTTGTAATCTTCGACATCGCACAACCCCTAGAGTTCACCACGCATGCTGCCCAACCTCGTTCTTTGCTTACCATCGGTGCAATTACATGCCGGAGGTAGATCTCATGCGATCCGCCACTCAGGCCGTGCAGGGTGACCAGCATTGGCCGGTTATCGAGAGAACCCAACTCGAGCTCTTCAACCTCTATATCACTAAAACAACTCGTGCGTGGCGGTAGCGTCCCATCTTCGGTCCACTGGTACTTGTCGACTACGAAGTCGACAGCAAACTCCCCACAGTAGATGCTATCGTCTGCAGTAAAGATCTTGCGTTTATAGTAAATGGGGATATCCGTCCTGTCCACCGCAGTCCAGCAGGTCTGGAGATCCCCGTTGAATAGAAACGGATTCAAATGACATGGTGGGGTCACAGATTTGCAGATGTCAATGAGGGGAGACTGCGTGCCCGTTTTGGTGCGGACGGCAATTGGATCATTGGAGTGATAGAACGTTTTGTCGGGCATATTCAACTGTTCGCGGGCGGACCGAGTTAGTTCCTCTGGTCCGTTTTGTTGATGCTCTAGTTAGCCGGGATGCGCCAATGATGCAATTCTCTCGGCAAGGGCGATTAGCCCACGTGATATCTGCGTTCGATTAGTGGGCCAGATCTCGATATTCGGTGATAACCTCCTCTACGGCGGCTACCATTCAAACCTCAAAGCCTGAGGAGGCCAGGAGACAATGAGCTATCCACACTATATCCCCAACCCTGGAATTCCCTCACCTGCGTCCCAGGCATCTGGATATCCACCCGTCGGGCGTGAAGTCCCGGTGCCCACACGGGCGCAGCAATATAACAACTATCCACCCTACCAGTCACCGTATCAGCCAGTTCCTCCAACTGGCTTCTACCAAGAATGCCAACAACCCACTACACAACAGAGACAGGTACGAGAGCTTCCTGTCCTCCAGAAAGAGTCACACCAACCGCCGCAGAACCCGACCAAGCAGTTCCTACCTCCGACCACGTCGGCCACAGCTCCGCCGGTTACGGACTCGATACAAGATGAACCACCACCGTTAGACTACCAGTTGCTATTAATATCGTTGGCGGAGGAATACTTTGCTACCGCCCATCGTCAGGGGTCGTTAGTTGCGCTCTCGATGCGAATCGAAGACCTGGATCGGTACTATAAGCTCATTGCGTCGGGACTGGGATGCTTGGAGACGGTATTAAAAGTGGGTAGAGGCATATCCCCGGCAGTCTTAGTACTTCTAACTGTAAATAGCGATGGAGGTTGCAGCCGCGACTTGAGGCGGCTGTAAGGTTGCGGTACGCAACCATCTTACACGATGAGACGGAGAATACGATGGAAGCGGAGACCGCGCTAAGTAAAGGGGTAAGTTTGAGATTGGGAGTTATGTGTTACATCTTGCTAAACTTTCTACGTTCAGATTGCCTTATGTGAACGGGTAGGTGGTTGTATCGATTTCATCCGGACAAGCTGATTTTAGTGTAGAATAGGCTATTAGATCTCAAATACAGTATCCAGCATCTCCTGATTAGGGTCATGTTTAAGAAGAACCCTAAGGCTTCCATGAAGGCCTTGGATATTATCATTAGGGATGCAGAAACGTAAGTAGGCTCTACTTAGGAAACTGCTGAGCACTAGCTTGACTTGACACAGTTGTAGCCATTTTTCCTGGCTTTACGCATTTCGATTTTTACGCGCTTTCCTGTCGCTGGAGCTATCTTCGCCATCAGATGTTCTTTCTGCCGTGGCAACTCTTCGCAGTATCTCGTCAACCGCGGAAGACCGGCGAGATGTTGCCGTTTTTCTAATATCTTCCGTCCTGGAAGCGCTGGGGTACTTGCGTTCACAGAACAAAGACTCTATCGAGCAAGCCCAGCATGCCCTAGCTTCAGCACGAAGTCTACAGTTGGACCAATTGACCGCGGAACTTCCGCAACTGGTCGCGCTAACATATATCCTGGACCTCATTTGCAGCCTCATGCAAGGCAATCAACCGCAAGCAGAACCAAAACTACAAGCATTGCACGTTATGCTAGATCAGCGGGTAAACGATAATCACTGGACAGCGGACGGGACCTTCTCGGTTCCAATCCACGTAGACGCAAGATTGCAGAAGACTGCAAGTGCAAACGGCACGAAAAATCGTTTCGGCTCTGGCCAGGACGGGGTCGAGAGACTCAATTTCACTTGGTTGCCAAAGAGGGATATCTATGCACTAGTTTTCTTCCTGAGCGGCGTAACGGTTTCGCCCAAAAATACGTCGCAGGGTCTGAAAGCAGAGACGTTTCTAAAGGAAGGTCTAAAAGTAACACTAGGTACGCTTTTGCCTTTGCTGAACATCGGTTAGCTATACACTGACAAAACACAGATGAGATCAACTCTCCACCTGAATCCGGAAAGGTATCTCTTTCGACCATTGCGACACGCCTCGGGTGGCGTAAAACCTTGGTCTCGTATATTCGACTCCATTTGGCGTTTGCCCTCTGCGTTCGCACTGATTGGGATTCCGCTATTACCTCCCTTAAAGAGCTCGAACAGTGGAATGACAGTTTTTCTCCGAACCCAGCACCGGGGATGCTGCCACTCTTAACTGGTTACCTTGAGGGTGTCATTTATCAAGGGACTGGAAATCTCACTAGAGCTCTTTCTATTTTCCAAAGTCCACAGTTCATGGTACTCGGTGATCCTTCTTTCGACACTGCGAATAACACAAATCGCGCATCGCACGACCCGAAAAGGGATCTCTCCATCCTAGCGTCCCTAAACTCGATCCTTATCCTTCGCGGACTCCCTGAACCTGATCAGGACTTCATCAACGAGATGCTCTCCCGAATCGAGCCTTTCTGTCTTTCCCATTCAGATCAAAATATCAAAGCTGCTTATTATTTCGTCAAGGCCATATATTGCGCCTCGGACCCTTTGATAAAATCAAAGCAGTTCCTCCAGCTCGCCCTCAAAACTGCAAAAGGCATAGCCAACAACCAACTGACATTGATCACACTGAATTTTATGAGCTGGAAATTCTTTAGGGGCGTCGTTGGGGAGCAGGCCGAGAAAAGCTCGCGAGCAAGCTTAAGACTAGCGAAGAAAGGCATGGATGGCCTGTGGACAAGCGTTGCGGAAGGGATGCTAGCAGACTCGCTCGAGGTGCAGGGGAAGATGGAAGAGGCCAGAGCGATGAGGGAAGAAGCCATGAAATCAGCCGAGACTATCGTGCCGCGTCTAAGGGAAGCCGAATATAGAGAGTAGTGTGACGACTGTTCCAGCATTGAGTATCTGACGGTTCATTATGGGTTTGGGTGAGGCTTGGCTTTGCTCTAGTACATGTGCTGATTTTTTCTTTCTTTGGTGTCTTCGGATAGGGTGGTCCGGGCAAGGATTTCTGAGGATAAATTATGTGCTCTTGGTAGCGCAGGAAGGTTCCTAAAAAATACTTGGCCTCATCTACTGTGGTCTATTCTGTACATTTATAGGGGCTTGGTGGAGTTCGCATTTGCGGAAGGCTTTTTAATCACGTCTCATAGGCGTTGGCAATACCAGCTTGTGAGCTAGCTCGACGGCCCCCTCCTCTTACGCTTTTGTTAAGATACCATGATTACGTTTCCTAATTAGTGGCTTAAACATTTGTTGGATCTACAGAGTACACCTCGGCTGCGGCTCCCCTTTTAATCCACTAAACGAGAGCTTACTAATGAATTGTAGTATGCAACTTATCCACAAGACTGGAACCTATGAGTATTGCTAGCTTGGGGAGACTGAGCTGCAGTGGGCGTTGTTGCATTTTCAGCGTGACGCACCCAAGCACCGCACCCAAGCACCAAGAATATAACGTTGGACAACACCGCCCCTGATACTGGGGCCATAGTAACGCCCCCATTTCCCCGCAGTTAAGATATTCACAAAAGATTACCGCCGAGCTCAAACATATGAGAACAACAATTAGATAAGAAATCTATCCCAGGCCCCCCCAGGCCCCCCTAATCCTTCTCGCAAGTTGAATGTCCTTTTGCATAATCGTGACTCTCTTTGCATGAATTGCACACAAATTGGTGTCCTCGAAAAGGTGTACTAGAAAAGCTTCGGCGGCTTCCTGAAGTGCTTGGATGGCCTGGGACTGCCATCGTAGACTGTCAGTGGGGGAGATCATGATCGCGATTTCGCGGACCTTGGGCGCTCCGTCAGCAGTACCCCTTGTGGATATGGAGCAATGGACACTTACGAGGCGGGAAAACGGTAATTTGAGGAGGAGGAGTTCGGTTGATCGCTGATATTGCCGAATTTCCCTGAGCGCAACAGTGCCAGGACGGTAACGGCGCTTCTTGGTGCGGGGTACGGGGTCGCCAGCTGCATTGCGAAGAGCGTGTTAGCAAACAATAATTGAGTACGCTCGGTGTTCCCCTGCCCCATGAGATCGGGTGGCGACGCGCGCGGAATAGGATGGAACGCACGCTGAACTCCGCTCGATCTTGGAACCTTCCTGCTAAATCCCTTCATGCCGACCGGGCTGTACATGCTCGTGCTGGGCCTCTTAGATGGGCCAGTACGACGCGCAACGGCTAGCTTCTGCGACATGACTGATATGTAGACTGAACAAAGGCGGATAGCGCCAGCGGGAACTAGGAGCTGGCGTTTGGCCGGCGAGGATCGTGTGAGAGGGCAATCGCGAGGTGGAGTGGAGGGTACTTTTCCGGCCGCAAGGTGTTGAAACGCTGAGCCACTCGGCCTGCTACGCAGCGCTGCGTCTCACGCAGTAGAATGGCGTTATGGTGATTAGATGGTTCTGGTGGTTAGGGTGATTGTTTTGTTGATGTCCCGGATCGGGGGTCTTGGCGAGTTGCCAAGCATCAGTGCTTCAGATGCAGCGCGACACAGGATCTGCCAGGACACGCGCACGATATCACGCTCGTCACGCGATCATGATGGGGCAGCTTTTAGTAGCAGCTCTTAGGCTTTCTGGTAAGCAGCTGTTCAGTTGCGGGCTGCGGCGCCCTGGATGCTCATCGACGGCCAGAAGCAGGCGCGTGCGGGAAAGGAGCAGGAAAGCGCTGGAGAGAGCAGTTCAACGCACTCAGGGCGGCCGAGAGAGGCGGTTGCAGCGCCTTCAGAGCATCTACCACCAGAGACAGAGCCCGGAACACCACCGGCCCACAGTAGCGCATGCGATATAAGTACGGAGCGTGTACCCGTATGCTACGTACTGCACGCACAAGGACGGCGTTCTGGACAATATTGTACAATATTGTACAATACCCGTGCAAAACAGGGGCTGTGATGCGGCTCCCACCCGCAAGCGACAAGAAAAAGAAGGCAAAGGCGGCGGCGCTCAACGCTGCAAAACGCCCAGTGCAGGCCCGAAATCGGCGCCTCCACAGCCACGCCACCCGACCCCGCCAGATTGTCCAGATCTGCTCCCTGCGATGAGTTAGCAACCACTCAGGTGACGCCAGGGAATTCCTTTAGCTCTCTCCCTCGCTCTCCTCTCTGCAGCTCCAGATACGGGTGCCGATGCTCGACGCCCGCCGCTCTGCTGGCTGGCTGGCTGCGTGCTGCGGCCGGGGTGAGACGTTGGGCTTGAGCCTGCACGGTGTGCGGGGTGCTGCTCCACACGGGACTGCAAGATGCTTCGGTGTGCTATCTGGCTCTGGGGCTGCTGCTGCGTCTCCTCCCGCTCTGCCCTCGCGCCATCTCCATATATTGCGGCCCCAGTGACACTCTCCGTCTACCGGCTCCGTGTCCTGGGATAATTGCCCTTCCTGCCGTAGCTACCTTCAAGTAAATTAGGGCCTTCGAAGCTGCCTTCGTTGTCGCAATCCAACCCGTATCTGGGCTCTTATCTGCCCGCTCCAGGACCTGCCACCCTCCACGGCGTCGGTGCGGCCTTAGGTCGTCGTCCTCCTGGAAAATGGCTGCGAGCCCAAGCCAACACGGCAAGTCTCCGTCCCACTTCCCAGCCAGCCCCAAATGGGGGGGTGCAGCAGATTCTCCGTCGAGCACTTCAGGTCGGCTGGCCATACCGCGAGCAAGTGACGTCGAGCCAGGGTGGTCCTCAATGAGAAGAGGGTGAGTGCCATAGCAGTTACACTCGTCAACCCCAAAGCCCAGGGGAACCATTTGAAAGATTCCAACTGTCCACGGTGCACGACGCTAACGGTTTCACCGGCTTCAGCTCCTCGCAGTCTCTCCGGCAGCTTGGCGGTCTGAATAGCCTCGACAACTTTGCACGCTCGTGGCAACGGGCTGCTGGTTTCTGGGAAGTCACCCCTCGCCGCCCGTCCTTCGTTTATTCTACAGATGATGCCGGTGATGAGACCGATGACGACCATTTCCGCTTCGATGAAGAGCGTCCCCTCCAGCGAAAATCGGTCTTGCGTCAGGCATTGGAGGCACAGGAAGCCCTCGAAGATGAGGCGCTCGACGAAGGGGAAGAAGACGTCAATGTTGAAGCGGATACCTACGATGGCCCAGCTACAGAGGGTCACCACAGAGCAAAGCGAAGATTATTTTCTCGGCGTGAAGACAACATCCTCTCCATTGAGCCACTCCTAGCCTCGCCATTTGCGGGCAGCTATGCTAGCAGTTATGGTACACTTGGCTCTCGGTTGAACGAGGCGTCTATGAGGCATGCTGGGCGTCTATGGAAAGAACAGCAGATAACAGGGGTACAGGAACCTGACAAGGAGAGAGAGCCTCTGCTCGTGAAACGAGTGGAACGCGAGGACGGCACAATTGTGAATGTTGTTCTAGGGCAATCCACACTGCCACAGACGATCTTCAATTCCATTAATGTGCTTGTTGGCGTTGGATTGTTGAGCTTACCTCTAGGTATCAAACACGCTGGTTGGCTAATTGGCATGACTTTCCTGCTGTTCGCCACCATCGTCACAAATTATACTGCGAAGATACTGGTAAAATGTTTGGATGTAGATGGGACACTCATCACATTCGCTGACCTAGCGTACATATCATTCGGATATAAAGCTCGGATTGCTACGAGCGTACTTTTTACTCTTGAGCTTGTTGCAGCGAATGTGGCGTTGGTGGTGCTTTTCGCTGATAGTTGGGACGCCTTACTCCCTGGCGTCGGGCTGACGGAGTGGAAGATTGTTTGTGGGTTCGTACTAACGCCATTAAGCATGGTCCCGCTGAGGGTATTAAGCTTTACAAGCGTCCTAGGGATTGTTTGCTGTTTTGGAAGTACGTGACTGGAAAGGCAGCGAAATGCGGCATAGAAGAAAAAGGAACTCATGGCTAATTCCTTATATAGTCGTTTCTATCACCTTTATCGACGGTCTGATCAAGCCCCATGCACCAGGCTCCTTACGAGAGCCCATGGCCACACACCTGTTCCCGGAGCATTGGTCTACATTACCTCTAAGCTTCGGACTACTGATGTGTAAGTGCCTACTCCCCTTGTTGTACACGGTTGCTGAGAGTTGTTGATAGCTCCCTGGGGTGGCCATAGCGTTTTCCCAAATATATACCGTGACATGAGGCACCCAAAGAAGTATTACAAAAGCCTCAAAATTACTTACACGTCTACAGTGAGTAGTGAGGGCACCCCGAGTCTTTTTCACGAACTAGCTTAACTGATCGGCCGTAAATGCAGTACCTCCTGGACCTGAGCATGGCTATTGCTGGCCTCCTGATGTTCGGCGAAGGTGTGATGGATGAGATCACATCCAATATCATCACCATGCCAGCTTATCCAAAATCCCTTTCTATTCTCGTGGTCTCTTTTATCGCTGTGATTCCACTAACTAAAATCCCACTAAAGTAAGTCATCAAACCTCACACTCTATTTAACGCGGGTGTTCCCTATCAAATAACCAAAATTACAGTGCTCGGCCAATTGTCAGTACAGTTGAGATCCTTTCAGGTCTTGACCCCCGTGCCATATCCGATAGCCAAGCTCTCGTCGGTATGTCCGGTTTGACCCGCGGCATTCTTAAATTCTCGCTACGAATCTTCATCAACGCAATCTTCATCGTTATCGCCATCATCTTCCCTTCCTTTGATCGAATCATGGCTCTCCTAGGCTCGACGCTATGCTTCACCATCTGCGTCATCCTGCCGCTGTGTTTTTACCTTAAGATCTTCGGCGATGACGTCCCTCTCAAAGAACGCATTTTAGATTATGTACTGATCGCGATCTGCTCGGTCATGTCGCTAGTAGGCACTGTTTGGGCATTTCTGCCTAAAGAGAGTATCGGGGCAACATGAGTCGCATAAAACTAATTTGCATTTAGCATAGTCATCCTCTACCTTATTATTATCATGTAGCTATTGCATCTGGAATTCCAGTTGGAAGTTAGCTATGGTTAGTCTGAATGTTGTAATCACGCATTTTGTAGCCCCCTATCAAGTTCGTCGTTCTGCAAATACTTTGTACCTTCTCTGCATATAAGAATACAGACATGACCTACTTGCCGTCACCGCCACTTACAGGGCAATTGCCAATGGAATCCTGAACTGTGTCGTCTCAAAGTCGTCGCTTCGTATACGGGGACGGTCAAAGGGTTGAAGTTTCTGATTTCATCCCTACTTCCACTAAAGCTGACATCTAAACACCAAGTTCTTAATCCCAAACCTCAAGGTTTTTCAGCATGCACCCGTCAGATTCCCTTGTCACCAGTCTTCCAATCTTGAAAACTCTTTCCCCCGCAGCCTCAAGCTCGCCGACTACCTCCTTCACATTCTCTACCGACACCACCAAAACCATTCCCAACCCAGTATTGAATGCCCTTGCGAACTCTGACGAGCTGATGTTGCCCGCCCGTTTTAGCCACGCAAAAATAGGTTGCAGATTCCAGGTCGACACGTCTACCTCTGCAGCCAGCTGCTTGGGTAGCATCCTCGGGATATTCTCCGTTAGACCGCCACCCGTGATGTGGGACATGCCTTTGACAAGCCTCTTCTGCGCGAGCGCGAAAAGCGGCTTGACATAGATCCGCGTAGGCGTCAGGAGAGAGAGGCCGATGCTCGTAGTCTCATCCCAAGGAGCTGCGGCGTCATACGACAAACCTTTACGCTCGATGATCTTTCGTATCAGCGAAAACCCGTTGGAATGTACGCCGCTTGAAGCCAGCCCAAGCAATACATCCCCTTCCACCATGTTCTTCGTGTCGGGCAGAATCCGCTCGCGATCTGCCGCGCCGACAGCAGCTCCAACAGCATCGTACTCTCCCCCGGAATACATTCCAGGCATCTCAGCCGTCTCTCCGCCGACCAGAGCGCAACCGGCTTGTCGGCAGCCTTCTGCAACACCATTGACAAAGTCCGCGGCGGTATTGACGTCAAGCTTGCTACAGGAATAGCAGTCCAGGAAAAAGAGAGCCTCAGCTCCCTGGACTACCAAATCGTTAACATTCATCGCCACCAGATCAATACCTAACCAGCTCGATCAGCATGATACAGCACCATATGGTTAACGTTACTAACAGACCCACGGTGTCATGCTTTCCAATCGCCTTTGCAACTTTCAACTTTGTGCCCACACCATCGATTGCAGCCAGGAGGACCGGAACCCTGCTATAACCTGCACTTGCAAGGTCAAAGGTTCCACCAAACCCTCCTATTTCCGCATCTGCTCCAGGTCTTTTAGTCGACCGAACCGCTGACCTTATCCGCTCTACCAGTAAGTTTCCAGCATCAATTGAGACACCCGCAGAGGCATAGGTCAAGGGTTCCTCTGGAGCAGTCCCGTCGGGCATCTTGAGATGCTACGTCTAGGAATCAGGAGTGACGGACAATATGTATATCTACTCCCGTACACAAGAGAGATATAGGGGCATGAACTCTTGCTGAGCTGGCAGTGGACGCTTATACAATTCCGTACGGAGTAAATATGGGACAGCGCAAACAAGACATGAAGCCCATCACGTGAAGCTAGAGAAGCTTAAGCTCGGACATCACCAAAATTTTCATCCCCAACCCAGAACCCAACCCAAACAACTACAACCCACCCCAAACCCCCTAGCCACCACGATGGACTCGCAGCCCCTCAGCCAAACCGCCGACCTCTCCAAACTAACCGACAAAGACAAGCAAGAACTACAACAATTCCTCGTCAACGAATCACAAAAAGCGCGAATCCAGCAATGTACGTTAACCCCCCCAACAAACAAACGTACATCATACATACAAACATAACACATAACATCCGGGACCTAAACCCACCCTTCCCTTACCCTAAATCCCCACCGCACAAGCGCTGACGCTCTCATTCCGGCACGCAGCTGTGCATAGCCTAACAGACATCTGCTGGAAGAAATGCGTTACGGGGCGCATTGGGTCGGCAAAGGTCGAGGGCAAGGAGGAGGCGTGTCTGCAGAACTGCGTCGATCGCTTTATGGACGCCAATATCACCGTGCTGAAGCATCTGGAGGCTATGCGGGCTACGTCGCTCTGATGGGCCCTTGTCCAGGGGAGATATCTATATTTCTGCATGCGCTGTACAAGGAGGGGTAGAGGATGTGAGCAGGGAGATTGGAGGGGGAGCGGCTTATGATGGGCCTTTTTTTCCCCGTGTGCATGTATACACCAAGGCCGGCGTGTCGCTGTATTGGCTCTGGAATTGCGCTGTCTCAATAAATTCCCGAGGGGAGGAAGGAAGGGTTCATTCATCCAACACACACACACACACAAAGTCCCCAGCATGGCATATATTGAGGCGTTTGTTTTTTTTTCTTTTTCCTTCCCCTTTTGTTTTAACAGCTTTATATTAGAATATTCTATTGTTTTTTGTCTGTATACATGTATATAAACTCGGTGTGTAAGTATAAACGTGACTCTGGAAGCCCCGATGTAAGAAAAAAAAACTAGTCCAGCCGAACCCGCCACCCTCGAGATTTGTTGAATTCCTCCAGCGCGACCTCTACTTCTGCCCCGTCATATCGAACGCCTCTTCCTTCTCAGCCGTGTACGTAATATTCCTCACCCAGGTGCATGAAGGCAGATTCGCTCATGAAGGGCAACAAAGAGGTTTGAGATGTCATGGCTAATGAAACTGAGGGATACACTTCCTCTACTTGCTCAAATGCAAGTCCAGCACTACCAAAGTCCCACGCCTTCTCTTCCCAGCACGCATGTCATGCTCTCTTCCTCTCCGTCAGCCGCAGCCAACACCATTCCTCCTCATATTCCTCTCCGTCAACCACAGCCACCATCATCCCTCCTCATCCTCTCCGTCAGCCGCAGCCAACATCATCCCTCCTCATATTCCTCTCCGTCAGCCACAGCCACCATCATCCCTCCTCATATTTCTCACCGGGGACATATCACACTCCCTACGGGAAAGGTCCCCGAAATCCTCTCGGGAGAGATGTCCTGGTTCTTCTCGAGAGAAGTCTCCTAACCCCTCCCCGAAAATATGCCATATTCCTCACCGCGAACACGCCACACCCCCCACCAGACATGCCGAATCCCGCCCCCTGAGTTCCCCCGACCGTGCTTGTGGAGGTGCTCCAGGGCTGGCGCCCGCAGCCCCGTCAGCCGGTGACCTCTTGGCGGTGGTGGGAGGGAGGCGAGCGCCGACGATTAACACATATAACTTGTGTTCTTCCCAGTTCCCCATAGAGATCCAGTGATCTCTCGACGCCGTTGGGGGGGGAGGCGCTGATGATTATTGCGCACCCGTTTCCTCGTGTGGAGGTTGGAGATCCGGTGATCTCCTGACGGCGTCGCGGGAGGGGAGATACCGGATTTTTGCTCCCTCCCCGTTAGTGGCGCGTATGGGGCGCGGATATCCTAATGGCTCCACTACCCATAATTTGCGCGGTGGGTGGGGAGGAACCGATTTCCTCCCCTCCCCCCCCAGTTATAGGCGAGTGGGTGTGAAGCCCCGGGATTCACCCTTCTCTGGGTACGGGAATCCGCCTCGGATTCCAGAGGGCCATGGTTGGGGCGGTAGTTCGCCTTCATCTCCTCAACCCTCAACTTCCGCAAACTTCTTGATGAGGCCGAGGTCCCCCACCGGATAGGTCCAACGGCCAAAATTCCACTCCCCGACCATAAGCCTCAGGCTCCGGCGAACTGCGATGACCGCGATGGGCCCTTGGCACCGCAGGCGCAGACGCCACAGGCCGTTGACCAAAAGTTATTCCGGTGGCACGCCTCCATCAATTCGGGCTCGGGAAGTAGAAGTCTCGCCGCCCCTGAGCCAATCCCTCCTCATCCCAGGAGGCTTTCCGCTTTGGCGATCGGTGATTGCTAGTTGCTAGTTGTCGAGGAGAACCAAGTTCGGTAGCAAAAGCGGTGTTGCCCGAACGCCACCGACTCGGATATCAGCCGGCGGATCCAGTTAATGGCGTTGGTCCGGTGGGTGTTGGTATGGCGCGTGTTGCGGGTCGAGTCGGTGTGGGTGTCGCCCACCGAGGCCTTGCATCGTTGGCCTTGCGTTGTGTCGCAGGCAGAGGCGCCGCTGTCCTAAATGTCGTCCTAAATGTCGGCCGAAAGGACGTGCCCCGTTAGCGGATGGGGCGATCGCGCCCGCCCGAGAGACCAAGAAGGCCGTTTTAATCTCCAGGCCCCACTGGGCAGCGTCGCGGATAGTCACCGTTGGTAATTGGTTGGCCATCATTAGAGACGGCCGGGCCTGAGCGGCTCGGAGGGTGTATTAGATTGTATGCTTCATCCGCCAGAAGCCTCTTCCGATTTTCCCTGCACGCCCCGGACATCCGTTTTCCTTCTGCGCTCTGGCTCCGAGCATTCTGGTCGGCCAGTAGGTATCGCGGGCTTAACATGGCGAAAGACACCGGGCATTGCAGGCCCAGATGTCACGGACTCGGGGAATCAAGCCATGGTGTCGTCCCGGCCCATGACGCGAGATGTGCGTAGTGCGTAGAGGCCCCCGCAACTTGCTGAGTCCTCATATCCTGCTTCGCAGCGCTCTCAGATAACATCCGGGGGCGTTTCTGGAGTTCCTCCAAGCCAACCACCACCCACCCCCTGACTCACACTTGCAGAGGCAGGAGGACGGCTTGAGATTGGCGTTAGTGGGAGAAAGGAGGCCTAAACTCCTCGAAGGCAAGCTTCGCCAATAGCCCGACCGATCCACTCCGGCGGAGATGGGGAAAGAGAGCCCGTTTGCGAAAGGGGTAGGGGATAAAAACCGACTGTTCATCATCCCTCATCCATAGATACAACAGAGCTTCGAACTCTGTGTCAGTATTCGGGCAACCCCATTTGCCTCTTGTACCGGTGCGTCGAGGCAACTCCATTTGCCTCGACAGGATGCACCCAGGCGACCTCATTCGCCTGTACCGGTGCGTCGAGGCAATCCCATACCTCGACGAGATGCATCCCGGGCGATCTCATTCGCCTGTACCGGGTCGAGGCAACCCCATGCCTCGACGAGATGCATCCCAGGCGATCTCATTCGCCTATACCGGTGCGTCGAGGCAACTCCATTTGCCTCGACGAGATGCACCTCAGGCGACCTCATTCGCCTGTACCGGTGCGTCGAGGCAACTCCATCTGCCTCGACGGGATGCACCGAAGGCGATCTCATTCGCCTGTACCGGGTCGAGGCAACCCCATGCCTCGACGAGATGCATCCCAGGCGACCTCATTCGCCTGTACCGGTGCGTCGAGGCAACTCCATCTGCCTCGACGAGATGCACCGAAGGCGATCTCATTCGCCTGTACCGGAGCGTCGAGGCAACCCCATTTGCCTCGACGGGATGGATCCAGGCGAACGAGTTCGCCTGGACAAGGTACATTCAAGGCAACCTTATTTGCCCGCACTGGTGCGATCGAATGCAACCCCATATGCCTGCACCAGTGCGTCGAAGGCAACTTCATTTGCCTGCAGTGATGAGTTGTAGACAACATCAGAAGAGGTAAGCTGCAATTCAGCATATCTATCAACTTTTCTCCGTTAGACATGGTCAAATAGCTTAATTAAAAAGAAGACTAGTACTAACCAACTTTAATTATCCTGCTTCTAACTTTTCTCTTTGCCCACAATTGCGAGGGCAACGCCAAATCAGCAGGCATATTCTTCAAATCCTTCCTCCTTTAAGTTTTTTTAAAATGTTCGCCGATTGATGATATTGTTGAAGGTTGATTTAAATCGCTTAGACTGCTTTCTGAATGTCTAATTCGAGTCCAGAAAGCCTTATGCGTAAAGACTAATGTGTAAAAAGGGTTGGAAGAGGAGTAAAAACTATAGTTCAATCATAAAAGTTAGCACTATGCATCAAAAATTACAAGAATTCATTCCCTTACAAATGCAGTAGACCGAACTCGGAAAATTTCTCCACAAAATTCAAACTCGGAGATCGAAATGAGAAGCGAAAGGAGACAAGAGGGAGGGTAAGGGTGGTGAAAGGAATGAAGAACAAAGAGCGAAAAGGTAAAGAGAGCAAATACCATTCGCTCATAGGTAGAACGAGAGCAATATTCCCACCTGCAAAACAGGAGCGAGAGAGAGAAGAATATGTGCATCTAGAAGTCGAGATATAATGATGTGGTAGGAGGAAGGAAGGAAAGAGGAACGAACTCAGTCAACCTGAAGATATTTATGTTCGTCCAAAGGTCAATTCTCTTCACTGGAATTTCCAACTGTCAGATTCATTCACTGAAAATGACAAGCGACTCGGTAAGAGAAGTGTTACCCTACCATCGATGGATTTGAGAGTGAATGATGTAGAGGGAAATAAATACCCTTTGTAGTAGATGTTGCGCCTTTCTCTTTTCCCTTCTGGTACAAGAATAGACGGCCATTTGCATGCTGCGAAAGATCAAGAAAGCGCACAATACCCACGGGGGCCAGATTGTAAGGATAGCCAGACTGAGAATTAAAGCAGGATGGGCATACTGTGATAGCGCTTTCCCAGGCCCACAATGTGGTTGAGACAAGGTAGTTTTCGAGCTGACCCGCCCGACAAGAGAAGGGATCTGAGGGGGTTTATATAGATGATGATCCAGAGACTTGTCACCGCGTTGCTAACACCGCTAAGGCCATCCTCAACATAACACACACCTCCTTTGGGTGGTGGTGTGTGGATTCAAAGGTACGTCCTGAAGTTCTTAACACCTTAGTCCAGTAGATCTTGATCGCAAGCGGATAGATTTAACTAACCTCCGAACATCAACACAGGCCAGCCAACACAGACTCCTTCTAAGTTCCCCCCCCCCCCTCTCATCCCGGCCCAAGCAAGCCCCAAAAGCTCTAGCCATCCTTCAGCTCGACATCCTCTCTTTTCCTCTAAGTCGGTTCGCAGACATGTGCTTCCCAGTCCCGGCCTATATCGTCGGACCTAGGGTTTAGCAAGATGTGCCCGGGTACGTATTGTGTTCCGTCGATATCTTCCAACCCGCTGCTTCACCTTATATATATCTCTCTCTCGGGCATGGCATGTAACTCACATATTCAACGATGAGGAAACCATCACACGAGCGAAAGACGCTCCGACGAAGAGTTTTAATCTAACCCCATGAAAACCCTCCTCTTTTATCATCCCCGCCGTAACTCTCAAGAGCTAACCAATTAACCAACCTCCTCCACCCCGATATATATATCCCACACGTGAGAAGAAAAAAACTAAATAAAACAAAACAAAAAGCCTCTATCCCATCCCCACACGACCAAAAAAAAATCTCTTTCTCGAATAAATAAATAAATAAAAGAAAGATAAAACCCAAACCCACAGCACGTGCACCACCACCTCAAAACAATCCCGCGATGAAAAAAAAAGAAACCCTCCCACACTACGGATAAACACACACGCGTATATATATATATTATATATAGATATATATTCACGTAATTACAAACCCTCTTTCAACCTCCCTCCTCCTTCTCCCTCTCTCCCTCGCACAGCACACACAGCACCCATTACATAGCACAGCGCGCACCGCACCGCACCTAACTAAAACCCAATCACGAAGGAGGGAGAGAAAAAAAAAAACCATAGTTACACATATATATTCACATACTCGTCTATATAAAGTCACTTAAGCCCGCGCACCCACCCATTGCGATGAAGTTTGCCTAATTTTTTTTTTGAGGGGGGGGGGGTATATGTGTATATTATATGTATATAAAATCAAAACTAGCGAGGAATAGAATAGGCGGTGCAAGCGGGCGATAGCAGGCAGCAGCAGGAGGTGGAGAAGGAGAAGGAGAAGGAGGAGGAGGAGGCTAAGCAGGAAAGTGAGGGGAAAGAGAGGGAGAATTTATCCGGGAAGGTTTTTGAGTAGAAGAATTAATGCGGTGGTTGAATGGAATGGTGGGGAAGGAAGGGATGGGGATGGATCTCTTTTTTCTTTTTCATTCTTTTCTTTTCTTCATTGGGGAAGGTTCGTATCTACTCGACGCGCATGTATATGTGTGCGGTATAAGTATGGGGAGCTTGCTGTTTCGCTGGGAAGATGTTTCAGTGGTTCAAGTCGCGAAGGAGGGGAAGTGGCGGTAGTGTGGAATTGCTTTTGCCATTGCGGGTAAAAAAAGAGTGACAAACCCCCCGCATTTTTGAGTTTTTTTTTGGTATCGTCTTGTCCATCAGCAGTATTTTTCCTTTTTTTTCTTCTTTTTTTTCCTCTTCCCTCCCTTGCTTTTTTGTGTGTGGAGGAGTTAGTTGCATGATGGATGGGGTGGGGTGGAGCTGTCAAACGGGATGGGTTTTAGACTCCTTGCCGGGGGGTCGGTGGTGGTGGTGGTGGTGGTGGCGTTTGGTGTTTAGTGTTTAGTGTATATGGGGCGTTTTGTTATGGGCGGTGCACGGTGTGTAGGATTTTGGGGAGTGAGGAATGTGGGAATGTAGAAAGGCACTACTTGGCTGTTGTTTCGCGGTGTTGAGGGTGGGAAGATGGACAGGTCTGGAGGGAAAGTCCTCTTTTCTTTTCTTTCTTTCAAACAGGATGGCCTTGGTGCATCCAAGTCTGTTCCACCACAGGCAACCCTTCAAACGCGGCTGTGCAAAAAGGTCTGGGCAGGTTACGGATGGGTTGTTCTGCGGAACTAAAGGGCTTCCAACGAGATCGCTTTGGTATGTGGTTGTTCTACGCTAGGCAGTCATCGCATCTCTAGACGTTGACTGTGTGCGGGCGGGTCTTTCCTACGGAATCAGTCACCGCAAACAGGATATGCTCGCGGTTCAGAGTGCCTGTTTGTTCCACGACACACAATCCTCAAACTTGACGGCTGTTCCGCCGAATATGTCTAGTGCACTACCGATTGTCAGATCGACTTTTCCCTGGCTCAGTTGCTGCACCGTGTTGAGATCGTCGAGACTGGCCGCACCTCCCGCATACGTCACAGGGATTGAACACCATTCCGATAGTCGCGAGACGAGCTCGCGGTCAATGCCTCGTTGGAGACCTTCGTTGTCGGCCGCATGGATTAGAAACTCGGAGCAATAGGGTTCGAAGAGGTGGATTGATTCTGTAAGGATGTTTCCCCGTCAGATGTGCCCAAGTGAGAGAAGTGAGGCTATATGTCAATGCGTAGATTACAAAGACCAGACACACGTGTTGGGCTGAGAAGACGTGTCTCTGCTTACCCTGATTGACCTCCGTGTCTGTGACTGTTTGCCACTTGTTCGTTGCAACAAACCACCTGCCATCCTTCTGCCGGCAACTCAGGTCTATCACTAGCTTGTCCCTGTCGTTTCCGAGGGCGGCGAAAACGAGGTCCAGCCGCTCCCTAGACAGCTGGCCGTCTGGGAAGAGATACGAGGTTATGATTACCTACGATGTGGCATCAGGCTGGAGAGTTAGAGATTTAGAAATCTCACGACACGCAACGGAAACGTGCCCAATATGAGCATGACGAAAGCAAGACCCCTAAAAATACAACAGACCTTTTCCGCTCCCCGTTCAATCCACTGCAGCGCGTTTTTCTCTGTAATCCCGCCTCCAATCTGCAAGCCGCCCCTCCACTCCGCCAGTGCCTCCACTGCCGCTGACTCGTTTCCTGGGCCCAGCATAATGACGTGCCCGCCGTGCAACTCGTTTTCCTTGTACAACCGTGCAAAATGCGACGAAGGGGACTTGGAGACATGATTTACCTTCAGGTCCGATTCGGTGTTTGTCAGCGTGCCCCCAACGATCTGCTTGACCTGGCCCGCGTGAAGGTCAATGCATGGGCGGAACCGCGTCATGGCGAAGGTCGTTTGGTGTGTTGGTTGTCGGGATTGGAGAGCGACCCGTGGCGGGGAGATTGGCACTGTGGGGTCGAAATACTCGATGCAACGCTCTGTGCAACACTCTGTACGGAGTACTTGTACAAGATACTCTGTTCTTGATGTGCAAAACGCGATACTTCCTTGTACTCTTGTGTATAAGCGAGTGCTCTGTGCTGCAGCCCAATCAGGCGGCGAGGCCGTGGCAGTCGGTGTTTGGGACCAGCTGTTCGAAACCTCAGATGAGTATCTTAGTAAAGCCTCAGCGCGCCGGACTGGGTGTGTAGAAGTGACACTCTGATTTCTGCGCCACGATCCTGAAGATTCTCACCTCCCTCAGGTGTGGTACTAGTAAGTACTCTACTGGCCTTATGGCTGCTTTATGTCAGCCGGGAAAACAGCCACTAAACATAACCGCTTGTCGTTGGACGTCGACACACGCATTGTACTGGATATGTTGGGGAAACGGAAACGCAGGTCTGAGGGAACCGCCCAGGCCTCGCCCCAAGACTCAGGGAGCTACAGTTCTGAATCCGAGGGTGTGCAGGAGGCTTTCCGCCGCCACTTTGAAGCACAATTCAAGCCGCTGGAAAATGTGAGATTGAAGGCAGTGGAGATTTCTGCCCCCGCTCAGCACACGGACTCGGACTCCGAGTGGGATGGGTTCTCGGAGCCTGAAGGTAAGATCCACTTGCATGTTTTTTATGCTATCTTGCTAATCTAACTAGATAACCGCACAGTGGAGGTTGTTGAGCACACTGCCCGACCGAAGTTGTTACCGTCCGAGGTCCCGAAGGAGGAGCTAAAGTCGTTCATGGTATAACTGCGTCTAAACAATTGCAATTGCCTAGGTTGCTGACGCTGTTGTTCGGTCGTCTAAGACATCTAAACCGCCGTCAAGCTCGTCGAGATCAGCGCAAGCATGCAGACCAAAGCCAGCCGGAGACTCAGATGATGCAAACGACTCGGTCAATCTTAGAAATGACCTCGCTCTCCAGCGGCTGCTTAACGAATCTCATCTCTTGGACTCTCAATCTTCTTATTCCCCGATGGGGGCTAACCGACATAAAGCGAATGACCTTCGACTACAGGCACTTGGTTCGAAATCCTCCATCTTACGTCAGGACAAAATGCCTCTGTCTCATAGAAAGGGCATCATAGCGAAAGCATCTGAGAGGGAGGAGAGACGAAGGAGTGAGGCCAGAGAAAATGGGATTATTCTCGAGAAAGCGAAGAAGACTAGAAAGGTTAATTTGGGTAGAAGAGAGAGGAGCATTGACGGACCCGGAGTAGGGACGTATAGGAAGGGGATGTTGAAGTTGAACAAAAGAGACGTTGCAGAAATAGAAGAGCCAAAAGGGCAGAGTGGTAAAGTCAGAAATGGTCCACGTCGTTAGACTCTATCAATAATCAATGCGCGCGATCAAAGCTTCAGCTGAATTGATTCCGGTGTGAGGGTACATACATAGTACATAGCCAAGGAGCCTGCAACAGGGTGTCTCACCTTGAGAATTCGGAACTCAGTGGGCTGTTGCGACATGTGATTTTAACGATTACGAAGTTGACTTGAATTCATGGTCATGATCCAGCGTGCATGGGTGGAAATGCTTCCGGTGCGTGTCCAAGAGCAAGATTTTCATAGCTGGCAGAATCAAAGTGATTAGATACGGCGATTAGCATTCAAGATCGACGTTGGGCAGGGTTGACAGTCGACCGTTGGACAGCATGGGTAGATGGTAGATGCACTATGTCCAAGGATGATCTGGTGATTCTGGATTTGGGCTGGCCCAGGGAATGGCGCACCAAACTTCGGGACCCTCGGCGATCATACACTTTGGAAAAATCCTGAGACGTGCTGTCCTTTTTTCCCTTGCCCCCGCACTTCATTATTATTACGCCACATACTCTGGGGTCCTAAGGGTCGCAGAAGAGGTCAATGGGCTCTGAAGGTTTTTGCATACCTTGGGCGCTGATGAAACACGAGGTGCCTAAGATCCATGATCTCTACAGGATTTCAGCCAACCCCTCTACGCGTTGATGGTCTTGCCCGATAGTCGCCGGTGTGAGCTCTGTCCCGGGCCATTGATTTTTCTTCGGCCATGGAGGCAGTGTAAACCAGCGAATGTGACGGGTCCTATTTGGCAGAAGCCTTCCGGACCGATTCTTCCGCGAGAGGTTGTGGACGGTCTCTTCCTTTCTAGCCAAAATCAAAATTTCCTGCGGCCTGGTTGACCACGCGTATCGCTCAGGGCTAGACCCTCTGCTCCAGCTCGAATTGATAATCGTCAGGTGGTGGAACATTCACGTAGGATTACATACGGATCTGCATAGAGTAATCGCGAGGACCGTTCCATCGATTACCAGAATCAATTGCTGTGCCCTCCCGTTCGTCTTTCTCATTCTGCCGTCTGTCGTGGTAGCAAGAAGCGCAGTGAGATGGCAGAAGAGTTTACCCTTGGGAAGCCAGATTCTTTGGAGGGGAGCAGCAGAGAGATGGAGCGAGAGAAGTTGTCCACGCGGTACGCAGCGTAACGGTTCATGCTGCTATCGCCCATTTCTCGCACCTACACTCCACAGCAGGCTGCCCCATGTAGAATGCCGGTAATCGGGTCGCCCATCAATATATGTGTTCGCCGGCCACATCGGCAAGCTACCCATACCGCACTGATCTACTGCTTCTGGAGCTCCCCGTGCTCGGATGGTTCTGATATATCACGTCCTGACATATCACATTCTGAGAGTATGCTACCGCGGGCCGTGGGCTCGCTTTGAGTCTTGTTCCTGTATGGAAAGTACGTGCAGGATCGGGCACTGGAGAAAAGGAGTGGGTCTTCTTTTAGAGGCCGGATGCTTAGTCCGCTAGAGTACTATGTAGACTCGGGGCTAGGGAAAGAAAGCTCCAGAAGCTCATAAAGCAACTTTGGCATTGCCGATCAACGCTTTCACCCGCTTTGGACGTCTGGGGTGGGGGTGATGGGAGCGAGAGAGCGCTTTGATGCTTTTGTGAGGCAAGCCCCGCCTTCACCACCATATCGCCATATGGGGGGCACCCAAGTCCATCTTATGTCTCTTTTGTTTTGTCGCCAATTCTCACGTGAGGGAAACAGACGGGTGAAAGGGTTTGGCTTGGGGCTTCGCATCGGCATTCCCGCCGCAATTGTTTGGCCTGTCTCAGTGTGGGGTTGTGGGTTGAGGGTTGCGGGTTGCGGGTTGCGGGTTGCAAGTTTACGGGCGGTCGCTGGAAAACACGGAAAACACGAAAACACGCAATTATCCATCTACTCGTAACCCGCCAGAGTATGTATGTATGTACAGCATGCACGGAATCTGCTCGAAGGGGAAAGGAAACACACGAATCTTGTGAGATCAATCCAATTGCGCAATGTACCACGTTGTCGCAACGGGTCGAGTTAAGAATTGGTCCGCGGCCGGTTAACTAATGCTGCCGTCGTTGTGAAACATGCAGGTACAGAGCACAACAGTATCAGGCCGTGCGCTATCCCCGCTCAAGTCGTAACGCCCTCCTCAGGTTCCAGTCAGTCCGGACCGTTGGTAAATAGTGTTTGGGTCCTATATTGAGCTGGCGCTTACTCATAGAGTCCCATAATCCACTGCCAGCGAACACACTACCCGACCGAGTACGTACGAGATACGCCGTCCCCAGGCGAGCAAGCGGAATAGCAAGGGATTGGAATGGAGGCGACGGCTTTCAATGTAGCCCAGTCCAGGCCAACGGAGCGGAAAAGGGTTGATGATACCTGGATATCCCAACTATTCCTGCGTGCGAATTAAGTTGCTGGCATCGGCGGCAGTTTCTACTCACGCGCTCGGGAATGTGAAACATCCACCACATCTGCGCGTTGATTGGTGGGGCTATGGGTACAACTTGCTTGTTGGTAAGAGTAATCATGTCACATCCATTCATCCCCTCGCATCCTATCCCATCCCATTCCATCCCATCCCATCCCATCCTATCCTATCCTATCCTATCCCTTCCTATCCAATTCTATCCTATCCTTCCCTGAGGGGGAGGGGGGAGGGGGGGGGTAAACTTGGCCTGACGAATACGGGTAACCAGCGAGACGCTGAGAAAAGACAAGTACGTAGGATGTATGTATGTATATATGTATGTATATATGTATGTACTTGTACATACAAGGGCACAATATAGAGAGTGGTTAAACTTAGAGACCGGGTATGTCTGTATACGGAGGATTGGAGATAGATGCTCGCGTGGAAGAGCGAAGTCGCCAGGACGGCTGCTGCCTGCCCCACGAAGGATGGGGATGGTGGGCGGCTTGTGGGTAAAGTCGATGTCGTCCAGCCGACCGCAACAAAAACGGCACTTGTTTTCGCATTTGCTGCTGCTGCTATCAGGGCCGGACCAGCAGAAAGAGGAGGAAGCAGGAGCAGCAGCAGCAGCAGCAGCAGCAGCAGCAGCAGCAGCAGCGGCAGCGACAGCCCATGTCGCAGAGGCTTAGATCTGTCTTTCTGATGGCGGTGCCCCCCCCGTCTCGTTCGTCCTGTTTTGTTCCTGGGCCACACAGTGCCCAACGTGGCTGCATATCCCGCAGAGCAAGGGAATGGACGAATGAATCGAAGGCCCTGGGGACGTAAGACAGGCGAGTCAAGTAGAGCAACTACACAACTATCTCTGTCTCTGTCTCTATCTATCTCGCTCTCTCTCTCTCTCTCTCTTTCTCTGTGTGCGTCTGTCTCTTTTCGGCGAACTCAGAGGCCCTCTCTGCAGACTGCGGCCGGGTTTGTTTCTGTCATCTGGCTGGCAGCGTGATGGTTATGCATGTTGTTCTGAATCAACAGCAGCGGGCCTGGCCGACCGCCACCCACCACCACCACCACCACCACCACTACAAATACCACCACAACCACCAACCAGCGCGCCGGCTGCCTCGGATTTGCCTGCACTCGCACCCCTGCCCGCACCGCACAAAAAGGCTCAATGTCCCACAGTTCTACACACGCTTGAAGCGATCGGATTGCCAGTCGCCTCCGTTTCATCTTTCTGATACAGCCCCCTAACATGGCCCGCCCTTCCTCCGCAGGGTTCATGGGTCATGTCGCTATTTGACAGGAATAGCCACTGCGAAGTTGGGACTGACTCCATCGTCCAGAACGTCGCTCTCTACGCTTCCGCCGGCCATCCAACGTCTCGCTCGTGCTGTCCTTGTGTCCCCTGCCCTCCCTGCTCGTCTCTTGACCCTCTCGACCTCTCGACCCTCTCGACCCTCTCGACCCTCCTACCCTTCTCACTCTCACCCTGCCCCCATCCTCCCATCCCCACCTCCCCGGCCGACCTTCAACCGCCGACCGCTGGGCCAGTCTCTCTCTCTCTCGTCCCTCTCGTCCCTCTTGTCCCTCACGTCCCTCTCTCTCCACTCGCCGTAGCCTACCCACGGCCCTGCCCTCCATCGTGCTCCTCCCCAATCCCCTGCCTATACCACCCGACTCTAAGCGACCGCGACCGCGACCGCGAAATAAAAAGAATAGGCAGAATTAGGCCAATGCAACGGGTTCAATCACTTCCATCATCTTACTACGACGGCCGCTGCCACTTGCTTTTTCTGCACCCTCCACTCGCTTTATCCGAGCGCGGTCTGGGCTGTCCAGTGCACATCGCACGCCTGCGCCGGCCCAAGTCCCAAGTCTGAAGTCTGCTCGCGCGCTTTCCTGGACGTAACCTGCTCATCCTCCGCCGACACCCACTTTCCCTCCCTCGCTCTCTCCCTCGCTCTCACCCACCCCCCTGGCCAAGGCGCCTGTTCTTCTCCCTCCTCTGCCGCCAACAACTGCCAGCTAATTTCTCAAACGTATCCTTCTTAACCCCCCGTGCACCTCCGTCCACCATTCCGAATCCTTTTGTTCGCCGCAAGTCCCTTCCCCCCCCAAAACCTCCATCCACCCTTCATTCATCTCCTCCACGCCCGTCGCTGTTGTCACAGCGAGAGGGCGTCTTATTTCCTTGTTCCTTTTTTCTTGCGAAAGCTGGGATTCACGAGATCACGGGCCGGCCTGCATACTCTCTACGGAAACCGCTTCAGCTTCAAGCGTTCAGCATATCACAGCCGGAGGCTGGCTCCTCCAAACCCCTTCGTTACTTCAGAATCCCCTCACCGTCGCTCGATATTTCGTCGTCCTGCCCTCTAATTAGTATTACTTCTCCACGGCCCAAGTCCCCGGCTCCCCTTTTCTCCCGCGATCCAACTATCCACCGCCGCCTGACTCGACGGCGATTCATTCCCATCCCGTTCCGTCCCTTCCATCAACCTGCATAGTGTTTGAGGAATCGCGACGGGTTGTGTTCGCGGCACCGGTATCGCCATGGCACATATGATGTATGCCCAGCACCATGCGGCAGCAATGGCTCCTCCACAGAAACCAGAAACCTTCATGCTCTCGAATGAAGCTCAACAAAGCCTTCCCCAGGATGCCCAGGTAGCCCTTCAGCAAGTCGACAACTGTAAGTAATTATTTGCCCGTCGCTCGCTCCTCATAAAAAGCGCGATGCCTTTAGCATCTCAATCATCGCAAGCTGCTGACACAATTGCATAGTAAAATATTTTCTCATATCCGCGCCGGTAGACTGGACGCCTGACCAGTACATTCGGAGATTCTTATTGCCTACAGGCGAATACGTGTCTTGCGTACTTTGGTATGTCCTGCCCAGGGAGAGAAGAAATAGAAAGAAAAAAAAAGAGACTCCATTACCTCGCAGACCCGACCGAAGCTAATTGGCCAATTAGGAACAATCTCTTCCACATATCTGGTACGGATATCGTTCGATGTCTTTCTTTCCGCTTTCAGGCGTTTGGGCGACCGGTCAAGAATTCCAAAAAGTTTGAAGAGGGGATCTTCTCCGACCTACGAAACCTGAAATCTGGTACAGATGCATCATTAGAAGAGCCAAAGAGTGCATTCCTTGATTTCCTTTACAAGAACAATTGCATTCGAACCCAGAAGAAGCAGAAGGTCTTTTACTGGTACAGCGTCCCCCATGACCGGCTATTCCTCGACGCCCTGGAGCGCGACTTGAAGAGGGAAAAGATGGGACAAGAGGCTACAACCGTCGCGGTCAATGAGCCAGCTCTATCCTTCGAGTTTGATTCCTCGCAATCGCTCTTTGAACAGCTCACCAAGGCCCAACAAGCAAACTCTTCCTCTTTCTCTGCTCACGCTAGCACATACTCTACTTCAACGTCGCCTGTCATGCGAGGGCTTGATTCCATGCCGCCTCCGCAGATGATCCCAAACACAATGTCTGTGGTTCCCGACGACATCAACCAAATGGCAGTTTACAATCAAATGACCATACCGGGATCAATGGGCGCGTCGTCTGTCAAGCGCGAACAGGAGTATGTTGGACAGATTCAATATGACAGAAACGGAATCCCCCTTACCCGAGCGCACCAACGACATGCTTCGATGCCGACGTACATGGAGTATTCGCCTGCGCCGTCATTTACTTCATCGCATTATGGGGAAGAGTACAGCAACCGCGGCATCTCGTATGAGCCGATCACCCCGCCGCAGCAATCTGTGAATCTTGGCCCGGAGCCTGCCTATATCGCGAACGAGGATACTGGACTCTACACTGCCATACCTGATGTCCACACAGTCGGTGGCCTTTCTGGCATGATGCAATTACCTGCTCCAAACCTAGCTGGCCCCCAGTTCTCAGCTGCTCCGCGCGCGTATGGAGCAAACAGCGTCTATTCCGTGATTGAGGGTTCACCCACGTACAAACAAAGGAGACGCCGATCTTCAATACCACCCGGTATTAGCGCTATCGCTGCAGCGACTGCAGGTGCCCAACCAGCGCGCACACACCGTCCGAGTGAACTAAGACGCTCCATGTCCAGCTCTGTGGCGCCGGTTAACGAAAACGAGGAAGACACCAACCATTCTTCTCCTGCTGGACTTACAACCGCCTATGCGATGCAGATGAATCAACAGCACAAGGAACTCTTGGAACATCTCTCGCGACAGGGGACGCCTCTCTCCAACCTAGATGGGAGCTCTGATCAAAACCCGCTGTCCTTGATCCAATCTCAGGATGAGCTCAACCTCTCCAATGGGGACGGGTCACTACCCGAGAGTCCCGAAAAGCGCCCCATGCATGGTGTTGTACGGAGAGCGCGGAGTGCCACTGCATCGGAGACCGGCCCTTATCCCCAAAAATCGCACTCGTGTCCAATTCCGACATGCGGGCGGCTATTTAAGAGGTTAGAGCACTTGAAACGGTAAATCGCCTCTTTTTCATCATCCTGTAATTTCCCCAACCGCTGACGTGCATCTAGTCATGTGCGCACACATACGCAAGAGAGGCCATATGTTTGCCCTCACTGTAACAAGGCTTTCTCCCGGTCGGACAATTTAGCGCAGTGAGTCATTTTATGGCCGTCAGCGTTTAAAATAGCGTCACTAACTAACATCCGCGCGTTAGACATCGCCGCATTCATGAGAAGGATTGCTCCTCGTCCGACCAATACGGTAACTACAGCGAGGAAGACTTTGAGAACGAAGACGACCAGCTCGGATCACTGGAAGAGTCCTCCAACCGTTCTGAGAATGGTTACATGTCTTCAATGTCGAACATGAACTCGCTGCCAACCTCGACAATAGGCATGCCGGGAACAGGAATGGCTGCACCTAACCAACTGATCAACGCTCACCAGCTCCTGCAGCAGTCGATATGATTTAGCAAAATTACCACGAATATGCTGCAACGACTATTTGCACTAAATGGTAGCGCTTTATGCCTTGCTACGTCTCCCTCTGCCCTTCTAGATCTTTATTTGATTCTAGGCGCAAAGGCGTGTGTATATCCCTCGCAGTTTTACAGACGTTTTCCTTTTTCCTATCCGAGGTCGTGTCACCTATTATATCCCCGACGCTCCTAGTTTCTGTCACTCCCGCCGCGACCCTTTTGGACATTACCCGCGACAAAAAGATCTTTACACGCCCTGGCAGACTCATGTCTTTTTTTTTCAGTCTGACCCATTGGCAACATTTTTCCATTTTTCCATTATAGAGCTGGCGATATTAAAGGTCGGGTTGAGCCAGTACACCCAGTTTTTGGTTCTTTGCTATCCTTTTTATTCTTTTCGTTGGTTTTTTTTTTTTTTTTTTTCATATTTTCCATGGGAACAAGCGCGACATTTTTGCTGATGACGAGACGAGTCTCTTTATCTGCGAAAGCTCCTAACCCGTGTAGAAGGCATTTGCTTCGGCGGGTTTATTTATTTTTGTCCGTACAAAAAAGAACGCAGCCTTTTTATCTCGATCCCTTGGGGGAATGGAAAGGGGTGGGTTATTTTGCCGCAGGCCGGGGGATTGCTGGTGAAAAGTTGGGCGACTTGTCTCCTAGGTTTTGCCATGCGATGAAAATCGGATATATCTTTTGCTCTCTATCATTATCATTGTAACTCCCTCGGGCCTGTAAATTCTATATATCAATTGCATATTTTCGTTCAAACTGATTGGTTTCTGCTGCGAGCCTGCTTGACTTGACTTCCGCTATGTGAAGACGCCGTAGTCCCTCCCCCCTCAAAGGCCAATTGTCCTTCTTCGCATAAAGCACATACCAAACCCTGGCACGGGTTTAACATTATCCCGCGTCCCCTAGTGGGTAGCTCGTTCCTCCATCGACTGAAAATAACGAATATGTTGGCTACAAAGATAGACGTGATTTTATCCGTGAAGGTTTGTATGCATACACACATATATACATGTATTTACGTACATGTCCCGTGCACACACACACACACATATATATATTTTTACATACATGTCCGTATTCAGTACTAACGGACTCCTCCAAAATAAAATAAATAAAATAAATAAAAATAATAATAATAAAAATAATAATAATAGTAATAAAAATAATAATAATAATAATAAAAATAATAAAAATAATAAAAATAATAATAATAAAAATAATGATATGGATGCTTGTGAATTCATCTTTTGGGGGAAATTTACAGAACCCTAAATATAACACTCAAGCAGATACTATGACAAGCCTACAGAAACATACGCCCTCGCCTCCGCATCTATACTGGCAGCAGTATCATGATGCCCACGGAAGATGACTATTGTGATAGTGGAGAGGAAGAGAATTTCATTCTTTATAATGAAGATGAAGAGACTTCTAACCGGAGAAGAAAGATTTCGGAAGAGCTAATGAGATGGGTCAATGGGGAGGTAAACCAAGCCGTCAATATCTGATAACGCGGTTTGGTCTTCAATTTGCAGCTATCCGATATCATTATGGGGGAGGAGAGAACTGAAGCATATCAGGTTGCAAAACACGTCTTTACTGCTTTTATGTGCATAGAAAAATAATCTTAGTCCTCGTCGTCGCTGTTAATAAATTATTGACTTGGCTCTCATCCTCCACTAACGCGAGTGGGTCTGTATTATTTTGGTTCAAAACTGGAGTCCTGCGTTACTTCGTAGCTCGCCTCAGGATAGCGTCTACTTATATTTGCTGCGTCAATCGAAGTAATCAAGGGTCTCGAGGGCCATATAAATACTGAACTACCGTAAGCCAGACTGACTTAGGCATCACTTAACTAGGACCCTGTGGCAATACCGGTAGCCTGGAATAATTTAATTTAAATTGGATAAGAAGGATGTATGTATCAACTTTTGGCCCAACTTGAGCCATTACACCCCAAGGCTTCCTTCCCGGCCGGTTCGTTATCGGCAAGGGCCGGGGGAAATATTGGGAATTCTAGACATGCCCTATCCTCGAACAGGTGGTTGGACCCTAATCCGGCTTTACTAGTGCTGCTATGTACTTACCAGACCCAAGAGGCCGGAAATGGCAGACATGACCGAACTTAGGTTAAACTATCCTGTTTTCAGCGTTATCTAGAGAACTATTGCCTCTCTTCGGGCCTATACAAATACAATTACATTTCGGTGACCCTTACTCGGTCGGTGGTATTACAGCATTCACCTCCCTCAAGAGAGCCAGGACAGCTGTAGTGGTTGCGCATTCGGGCAAGAGTGCGTCTGCTGCGATGTAGGCATTCACATTAAGGGGGGCCTCGGCAATGTGGTAGATACTATCACCACCGCCACATGGATGGGGGTTGAGGCAGTCGTTCGCCCAATTAAGCAGACATGTACCTTAGTACCAAGCCCCCCAATCCGCGCCCCCCCTGGACGGCATGCCTCCATTGGGCGCGATGCTGGGGAATCGCAGGTCAACAGCACTCGAAAATGCTACGTGCGCCGTGCTAGACCTCACCTCCGGTCAAATTTCCGGGGCGCCACACACAGGGAAGCTGTTATTTCGGCGGCGAGGGGCATGGCATAACCAAAAAAAAAAATGTTGATCTCAAAAACCAAGTTGCTTAAGTAGAGGGGAGAGTTGTCCATAAACCCCCCCCCCCCCCCTTTATGTTTTGCACTCTCACCTCCCAAGTCCTCCGGCCCCTCCGTCCCAAACACACCCCGCAAGAAATCTCGCCCGATATGCTTTTCAAATCCATTGTTATTGCCGCCGCTCTCGCTGGCATGGCTTTCGCCTCCCCTCTAGAGAGCCGGGGCTGCAATGCGTATCTCTGCTGCGATACTACCACTAGCGTTGATGGTGGGTCAAATAGGATGGGCTTCCGCTGTGCGCGCCCCGAGGGCTCTGAGAATACGTGTGGAGAGGATCCATCATCATCATACATCTGCTGCACGGAATTTCAAGAATCCTATGGTGCTGGTCTCGGTTGCATCGACCCGAGTAAGCAGCGACCCCCATCCCCTAAGCTAATTATCACTACTTGCCATGTTTCCAAATTAGCCAGTATTGCCCGAAGATTATACTGACTTGTGATGTGTGCGCGGCAACTAGATGACCCAGATGAATAAGAGCATCGGGCCCTTCTGCCTATCTCTTCTGTATTTGCTTAGCAGCTGGGGGTGGGTTAGGTGTGGACGCGAGGGAGACGTGGACAGAGGGGAGATGCGGACACAAGGAGGAGGGGTGGTAGCAAGCAGAGCTACGATACAAGAGTTCCAGATCCTCAGTTTTTTTTTTTTTTCTTGTTGGCAGTTATTATGTTACTCTTAACCCCCATAATTCACCACTGGGAAAGGAGCGGTAGCAACAGCAGAGCTACGACCACAAGACTTATCCAGTTTTTGCCCTAGCCGACAGTTATCACTCTTGCACCTATAATCTACTATTTCCTGGAGAAACTTAGCTACGAGCTTTACCCACCCTGTGACGTTCTTGGTTCAGGTGCTGCCCACCCATCTAAAGCGGCATGACCCGGTGAAGCGCATTTCTTATCTTGTACCCCCCGTTTGGGCGGGTCAGCGACGCTGCCCTGTGCCCACGCGAGCTGGGTGAGTTTAGGTGAGGTGGAGTGTCTCTGCTTGAGCCACCACTTACTTCATCGATGAATTCTGCCATAATTGTAGAGGAATTTTTTTATAGTTATAAGGTTATTCTGCATATCCCATAGCTTCACACAAGCATTACTTACAACTTCGGGTTAACAGTTTTACAGACTCTCTGCAGTACATTCTTTTTCTTGTCACTGCACACAGTATTTCTCCCCCTTCCGGGTAATCGGACGGCAATACCAGAATCAATCCTTTGACATGGCATATGGAATCTTTGGTCTAGCTGAAGGAGGACTTTACAATTAGCTTGCGATGAGCGCCCCAGCATCCATAACATAATGTCACTCTTGCCACACAAAATGCCATCTACACAATTTATTCACTTGGGATGTTTAAATTGGGAAAACTATGAGTGCGGCTCTTTTAGCCAAACCGTTCCCAACGCACTAGTGCAAATTGGGCACAGCCCCCTATCTAGTAAGGGACAAGTCGCGCCGCACTGCATTGGTTTCTGACGTTGCAAGATGTGAGAATCTGTCCGGTTTGCCGTCATGGAGTTCAACCGCCCCCAATTGAGTACGCCAGCAGCACACCACCGGCACGTAAACCACAACTTCTACAGAACTGGGACTGAGGCAGGGATGTGTAAAACCTGCCGCCAGATCGGCTTCGAATATCTCGTGCCGGCCCGCACGCCAGCTTCGCTGCCCACATGGTCCCTCGACGATTTACTGAGCGAGACCAGATGCGAATTTTGCAAATTCCTCGGTGCCAAGATCGCGGGAACATTAGGAGGCTTCTGTCGGACCACAGAGCTTGACTATCTTGCTAGACGATGTCGCAAAAGCAAGGATCGTCAGATATGTGCTTATCGATGCGAGATATTGGCCGGCTCTTAGCCAAGAACAACTTCAATGATCTCTCGGTGTTTGCTCTCCCATGTACTGCAAATGACTCTTCCTAGAGCCTTTCTGTATGCAACTCCCTCACTCCATTCAATCCATAGGACGTGATAGAAATCGTAGAATTCGGAAACTATAGGCCTATCCGGATGGAAATACTCTCCGAGTATGGAACTATTAATTTCCATACCGTCCCCTCGATCAAACGTACTACCAGAGGATATGGCAATAAGCTCGCAACGTTCCGTTTCACTTTCTAGCGCATTTCCTGCCATCTCTTCATTGATTAACAGTATTCCGGCCCATAGCCCCTCATCGTCAAGTAGTTCTACCTCCTTTGATATGTGGGTGTGTTGGTTCGGAGATGGATTCCATTCCTCTCTCTCCTCCGTTCGGCCCATCGTGAACCACCCTCTCATTGCGTTGAAAATCAAATGAGGGTAATATTGTTCAGGCCGCCGATCACCATATGAGTGCTCTAGGGGAATAGGATAATAAAACTGCCTCCCTTCTGCACCAGCATGCGTATAATATACTTTTGCACTAGTTCTGTGCTGGGTCCAGCCCTGCGGATGTTGCTGGGTCGGTGCTGCTTGCCCTTCTAGCCCGCGATGGCTGAAGACACTTGCTAGCCGCTTGATATGCCCATCCGAGCGTCTTCTCTTGGAATAAGCTACACACGGATGAAGCAGAATGTGGCGTTGTTCGTTATGCACCCAGTCTATGGATGCATCCGACAAGCTGAATGACACTTCTCCTACCCACCCAATCCAGGACCAGCTCGGAAACACATTGTTGCCATTCCTAGATAGTCTGCGGCGAACTCCATCAGTTGGTTGCCATAGTAGAGCTAGATCAAGAAATGCTTCAGGAAGACCATAGTGGAATCCACCAGGGAACAATGGGGTAATAGCTGTTATTACTCCACGAAAAGCGTCCAGAATATCGTCTTCGAAAGTCAACACCCTACTGCTATAGTTCGAGACTATCTGTCCATATGTGAACAAATCAGGCCAAAGAGGAAGTCTGCTTGTTTCTGGAATGTGCGAGGATGTGCTATAGGCTATATCCCCATACGTTTCAACCCAGTCGATCTGTTCAGTTGGCCGCTGGATCTCTTCCACCCACATATCATACTTGCATGTCCACGAAGCTAGCCCATTCGGTCCATTCAGCGTAAGTAAGCGCCTAGAAAATAGGTGTTCCTGAAATGTCCATCCTCTATATCCCCAGTCTGAAGTATCAAACCGATACTTCCGCCTAACATATCGTGTAAGTGTTGTTGATGGAAATTTTATGGCTTGATAACGAGCCCGGCTAAGATGAGCGTTCTTCCCAACGCCTGCTAATCCGGTATTGGCATCCCTGCCTTGAGAGGCAACAATTGTGAAGGAGGCCTTAGCATAGATAGAAGCCATTGAGTTGAGATGCAACTCCCTATTGTCTTCATCATCTTGGATGATGCATAAGCAATCAACCCAGAGATATTTCTCCCCTATAGACAAAGCGATATTCATTGCATCTCGAATAGTGTTAGGAATAATGAATCTCCCATTCTGTATTGATAGGCTCTGTGGTTGCCTCAATTCTCCTATGTTGTGTATTGATGCCTTTGTTGTTTCCACGGTACCCCAAACATAGCTTAGAGCCACATACCTTGGATTTGGCGATCGAGTCAAGGTGACGACGCACTCGAGTTCAAGATCGATAAGGTTCAAAGAGGGTAATATGGGGTGGGCATCAGCTGATAACAGCCCTGATGCTATCTGACAATTGCCCCTATGAGTAGCATCGCAACAGTGGACCCAGCTCTTAATTAGGTTGACGTCAATGTGCACTGGATCATATAAACGGCCAATTTCCTCATCCGACCTAAGGGCTCTTGGTGACATAAAGTCGACGAAGTACCCCCTACACTCAATCCTGACACGGGGTTGCTGAATGGCCAGCTTCAGATAGATCTCGTCCGTGAAACTTTCTGGGAAGAAGGCGAGGATAGAGTGACAAGAGCTGCAAGACTGTGCCCTTTGTCGAAGCGATAAAGATGTTCCAACTCGGAAAGTCAATGGTGCTGCAGAGACTTGTCGTCCCTCTTCATCATCCTCAATCAGTGCTATCTGTTCATCAATTTGCTGGCAAGTTCTGCAAGGCTGTTGAAGGTGCTCTAGTGGCGGAGGTGTTTGGAACATGCTGGCATTGTATTCAGCTTCATCTCTAGCCTCTCCGCGGGCCGCGCTTCTCATATCAGCCTCTGTGAGCATTCTGTGCAGGTGTAATTAAGAGGAATCAGACATTAGTTTTGACGGCTCAAATGGAGGGACGCACTAGTAAAACGGAGGCTAGAGGCGTCGCTCATAGGCTTGTAGACTTGTGGCTTTTATCTGATAATGAAACTGACCTAGCGACGAAGCTACATGTGCGGGGATACACGTGACACTACAGTGGAGAAGCGTCTAAAAACAGCGCCAAAGCATCTAAAACTGGCCGTCGAAGGATCAAGATTTGGATGTCTTTTCACCAGCATCAACACTCATCATAACAATACTAGGTAACGACAATCACGTGATAATACACCTCACGGGCTTTGTTGCGTAAGGTAACTACTTGTAACTTAACGTAACGTGGAGTTGATTTTGACGACGGAAAACCGAAAACTAGCTAGCCAACGACCTCCCAACGGCGCAATCTCCAATCCCTAACCCGCACGCTCAGCATCTCTCCACCCTTCATCCTTCATCCTCCAGCTCTGCTGGGTGTTTTTTTACTCGCGGTAATACAAATACTCTAGAGACCGGCGGATATGAAACCCCTCGTCTCTGCCCTCAACGCTTGGACATGGTTCGCTGCCTCCCTCTCTCTCTCTCTCTCTGCCTCTTGAGTTCCGGTGCGTAGATGGACTTGCAAATGATACCCTTGCTAACCTTCCCTGGGTGTGTGTGCTCATAGCATCATTATATCGATCTTCGCTATCGTGATCCTCGGCACCATCGGCTTGCTGTTTAAAGTAACCCCCCCAGCCCCCTTGACGGCCTACCCGTCCCGTTCTTGGCTGAAACTCTAGATAGAATAACCACCACACGATGGTGGGCTCGACAAAGGACCCGAGCGATGGCCAGGCTGTGGCCGGGATGGTGTTTGTGGCTGTGAGCGTCTATGCGGTTTGTTTCCCCCCCCTCCTCCCCTCTCTTCGCTGGCTTGCTTACCTGGAATGGGTGGTCGGTGGGCCGATGTGCTGATGGGGTTTGTGTAGGTTTTTCTGGCGTTTTGTGGCTGCCAGGCCTGGGTGAATGGCAGGCAGGGGAGGAGGGGGGGCATTGCGTTGAGTTGAGGTCATTTGGAGAGGGTATGGGAAAGAGGAATGTAAGATGTATTTTTAAGTCTTTTATTTTTTTTATTTCTGTTTGGGCGGGGGGGGGGGGTTGTAGGAGGGCTTTTTCGGGTTGAGTTTACTGCACGTTACTGGACTCTTTTGGGAGGAGGGAATATAATACCTCTCCCTCCCTCCCTCTCTGGCGTTCAACACTAGAAAACATATCTTGCCAGGAAAAAAAAAAAACCAGATTTACCCAGAGCCGCCCATTCATCCATTCCCCGCCCCCCCCGATTCTGCTCCGAGAGAGGTCATGAAGACGTTTTTTATATCTTTCGGATTGGAAACGCACCACACACACATATATATATATAAACCAAAAAAGATCTATCTCCATCTCCACTAATCAAACCCCCCCAGCTCCCTAGCGGAAAGAGCGCGCACGTCCAGAAACCCACCTCCCCCTGGTCGGCTTGGGAGATGGGTATGGCAATGGATACGCAACCGAGACAGGACAGGGTCCAAGACAGCGACAGCGACAGAGCCAGTCCGGGATGGAGGCGAAGGGAAAGAAAACAAAAAACAAAAAACAAAAAAGAACAAGCCAGCCAACTACTACCGCCTTTGGTGGGGGTTGGGGGGGGGGGGGGGGTGGAAACGGCCCGATATATCCTCATTTAGAGAGGCGCAACAGTGGCTGTTCCATCTGCCAAACGCTCGCCCCGCTTCCCAGTGGGGGGCTAGAGGTATCGTGGCGCCGTAGC
>JAJDFF020000308.1:0-39622 GCA_021527025.2 Geoglossum cookeanum | reverse complement strand
AGGTCTATCCAACAAAAATTAGACAACCAACCTCATCACAGGCATCTCGATGTCCTGGCCCCCCGGAATCTGCACCCCCCAAACCCCCCCCCCCCCCAACCCCCACCCCCCTTCCAAACCCCCCCCCCCCCCCCCCCCCCCCAAATCAATACACACTAGCGAAACAACTAATAATAATAACACACAGCTATAAGGCGTCGCGAAACGTTTAAGGAGCCCCCGAGTCTCCCGTCTGTATGACCCGCACCACCACTATTTTACCCACGAGCCGCTCACAAACCCTATCAACCAGAACGAGAGAGAGAGAGAGAGAGAGAAAGAGGCGCAGCTCTCCCATCTTATTTCGGTTACCCGTTGTCCGTTTCCAAAGCCGAGGACTATAAGTTAGATACTGAGACGCCGCGCGCTCAGACATACATCCGAGCGGGGCGGTGGCTTACCCGCAGTCGTTTCCGGTGTTCAGGTTGAGAGAGAGAGAGAGAGAGAGAGAGAGTCTGCGCTCCATTAGGCTGCTGCCGTTTCTTTGTGTTTGTTACGCAGAGTTGCTACGTGGTTATCATAACCCGACCTGACTAGAGGTGGATTTTTCCCGGCGGGTAAAATTAACCAGCATTGTGTTATTATTATAAGTACATGTACATTCGCTCTGACGTCGGTCGGTGTGTGTTGCTACGATTCATTGCCTCTTTTTATTGAATATATATATATATATATATATATATACATATATCTTAAAACAGTCTCTTAGTGATTTTGCGTCTGGAAAGGGAGGGTTTTAGCTGCAACGTTTTGCACTTTTGTTCGACAAAAGCCCTGGGTTCCGTTCGTACTGTTTGGAACAACAAAGGCAGCATGGCCTAAAGAGTACGACACGAGGCGCAGGTGCTTCGGGAGGCTTGACCTGGGCTCTACCCGCGGGTGGACCATCCCCGCCATCGCTGTCCGGTAGGGCGCGTTAAGAGCCATAACAACAAGTAGCAGGGCACAAAAGAAGCAAGTAATAGAAGCTATAAGAAAGTACCTCCAGTCTGAAATTCATCATTCTGCTTCTGGATCATCGTCTGGGGCTGCAACTTCGGCTGCCTTCTGCCATTTGTGCAAGGTCCGAATAGACCTCATTGTATCGGGATGGCTCGGACCTAGTAGCTCTTTTTGTAGTCTTCCTGCTTGCTTCACCAACCTCATCGCTTCTTCGTCTTGTCCTTGTGATTTCCGGATATGTGCCATGACAAATATGCTCGCCAACGTGTCTGGGTGTTCTGTCCCGAGTACCCTCTCTCTCGTCTCCATGACTCGAACCCCTAGTTCCTCTGCCTCCTTGAGACGTCCTTGCTCACTATACGTCGATGCCAGGTTACCCATGCTTCTCAGCGTGTCTGGGTGTTCTGCCCCGAGTACCCTCTCTCTCACCCCCATGACCCGAACCTCTAGCCCCTCAGCCTCCCCCAACCGCCCTTGATAACTGTATGTCGATGCCAGGCCTGCAATGCTTGCCAACGTGTCTGGGTGTTCTGTCCCGAGTACCCTCTCTCTCGTCTCCATGACTCGAACCCCTAGCTCCTCCGCCTCCTTGAGACGCCCTTGCTCCCTATATGTCAATGCCAGGTTACCCATGCTTGTCAGCGTGTTTGGGTGTTCCAACCCCAGCACTCTCTCCACCGTCTCCACGACTCGGACCCCTAGGTCTTCCGCTTCCTTGAGACGTCCTTGCTCACTATACGTCGATGCCAGGTTACCCATGCTTCTCAGCGTGTCTGGGTGCTCTGCCCCGAGTACCCTCTCTCTCATCTCCACGACTCGAACCTCTAGTTCCTCTGCCTCCTTGAGACGTCCTTGCTCACTATACGTCGATGCCAGGTTACCCATGCTTCTCAGCGTGTTTGGGTGTTCCAACCCCAGTACTCTCTCCATCGTCTCCATGACTCGAACCTCTAGCTCCTCCGCCTCCTTCCACCGCCCTTGACAGCCGTATGTCGATGCCAGGTTACCCATACTTCTCAGCGTGGCTGGGTGTTCTACCCCGAGTACCCTCTCTCTCGTCTCCATGACTCGAACCTCTAGCTCCTCTGCCTCCTTGAGGCGTCCTTGCTCCCTATATGTCCATGCCAGGTTGGCCATGATCACCAGCGTGTCTGGGTGTTCTGCCCCGAGTACCCTCTTTCTCATCTCCATGACTCGAACCTCTAGCTCCTCAGCCTCCTTCCACTGCCCTTGACAATTGTATGTCGATGCTAGGTTTGCAATGCTTGCCAGCGTGTCTGGGTGTTCTGCCCCGAGGACCCTTTCACTCACCCCCATGGCGCGAACCTCTAGCTCCTCTGCCTCCTTGAGACGTCCTTGCTCCTTATATGCCGATGCCAGGTTACCCATGCTTGTCAGCGTGTCTGGGTGTTCCACTCCTAGTACTCTCTCTCTCGTCTCAAAAACTTGAACATTTAGCTCCCCCGCCTCCTCCCACCGTCCACTGTTCAAGTATGCCCACGCCAAGTTGCCCATTGCTTTTAGAACCGGAACTGATGATTGATCGACTAATAGCAATTTCATCTCTTCATATCTCCGCTGGGCAAGGTGTAAAAGGGGGTCGCTCAAAATATCCTGGCTCCAACGGTCTAAGGCCAGGGTTTGGCCCCAAATCCTTAATTGTGAACTCATAAGTTGAAGGTGCCCATAGGAGAGTCCATATGCATCTGATAGTCGTTGCAGCCACCTCCAACCCTGCTGAGTGTTGAAGAATGCAACTAACTTCTCAGCTATATCTTTTGATTCCCCCGCCTTTGAGGAATGGTACACTAACCAACGAGATGCATACTCAAGAAAACAATACTTTTCTTGATCTTCATTCGATAGCTCGTCCGTGAAACACTCAAAGGACAAATACAGCAGCACCCCGGTGGCCACCGTGCAGTGCACACTGTCATCTCTAAAGCAAAATGCGGGCATGTCGAGGTGCGTACTTTCGTCGAAAAGGAAGTCTCTAAGTGAGGAATGAGTTACTTCAACTGTCTCGTCCGGCGTGATAGTTAAGAGCGGCTGTGCGCTTGAGACAATGGCTCTCCCTTCGGCGGTGGGATCTCCTACTAGATTGTGATCTTCATGACTACGTAATCCTTCTATAACCGCAAGTCCCAAGGCAAGTTCTTCCAAACGAAGCGGTCGGGCAGCAGCCAGGACAAGTTGAAGAACATGATGGATTTTTTCCACCGACTCTGCAACCCTTTCGATCCGACGGAGAATGGATGAGTATATATTCGAAAGCCCCCGCGGTGGCCTTTCAAGCACACGTAGAACGTCCCAGCGCCCCCGCTCCAGTTCTTTAGTCATCAAAGCTATCCACAACATCATACCGTCTGAACAGCTTATGAGCGCCTGCAAGATACGCTCCTTATCGCGGTGCATCCGCAGGACCGGGTTTTTCTCTATCTCGGTTGTTGCAAACTTCTCAATGTCATCTTGAACATCAGACGATAGAATTTGCATATACCCCCATCGGCGAAGGTCTCCCCCAAGTTCTGAAGGTTCTAATCGGGAAATGACTAATAATCTCGTCTCATTAGCCCTGGACGCAAACGTTTCGGTGAGTTGCTTGAGAAATGTCAAACGCTCTTCCACAGGGTTACGACACTCGTCCAGTCCGTCAAGGATGCAGTAAACTTGACTGTTACCCTTCAACATCCGTTGCAATAGGGTCCACAAAATCGCGATAGATTTCACATAGGGCGTTTTAGTACTTAGTCGTGCCGCCTGCACAGTTTGGTGGAATAATTTTTGCTGAGGTGAACTTTCAAGAAGTTGGAAGACCAAATTCCGCAAGATAGACTCTAAGCTATCTTTGTCATCTTCACCGTCCTTACAGAAAACGTAGAGTATGATCACATCTGCTCGTAATTGCAAGTCGTGAATGATCAGCCCTGCAAGGGTGGATTTACCGCTTCCGGTTTTCCCTTGAACCCATAATAAGTTGGACTTATTGATGGAGGTAGAAGATTGCAGCCATTCGTTATATCGATCGCTCCGAAGAAACCATTCGCAAGTCCCATCAACACGTTGCTTCTGTAATTTTTGAAGATCCGCCGTAAAATCTGCGTGCTGTAACCATATGCCATTGTCGTACTCCTCCCGCCGAATCTCCGCTTTCAATCATTACTGCTTGTGTATCGATTAAAGAGCGATGGGCATTTACCTTCTGACCTAAGAACTGCGATGTCTTTCTCAACGCCCCTCTCGAGCCTGTCGATTCCATCCAATATCTTGCGGAACTTTGCGTCAAAGGGCGAAACTCCCGCGGAAAGGTACCGCCCTGCTTTAGCCTTAGCGTGGTTGCGCATTAACCGACAACTGGTAATTAAACAGTGATCTGCATACTCCAAGTAGGTTTCTCAAAGAATATCGTTGCTCGGATAAGGAAGTTCAATGCCTCGGCGTAGAGGTGAATCATATTTTCTTGAAGGCTTTGAAAGACTCTCTCCGTGGAAGAGCCCGAGTGAACAGAGAAGAGGTTCGCATACTCCCCAACACGAAAAATAATCTGGCTTATGGACTCAAGGGCCTCGGAAAGTTTTGCTGATGTCGTTCCTTCCTCGACAGCAATCTGTTTTAGTTAGAATGGAGCAGAGTATAAGAACCTACAGACGGCCACTAACCAAGAGGAGGAAACGAAAAGCTCCCCATGCTAGCGAGGTATACTCAGAATGGTGTTGAACCAGCACATCTCCTACAGGTGCAAACCGATTAATCTGAGAAAGTATTCTCTGGAGGTTTCCCGTCCATGGATAACGTTTCTGCTCAGCCTTGTCTTTGGCAATAGTCGCAGAATCCAATAAGTCGGAAAAAGTCGCCTGTCGACAACTCTTTAGATCGATCTTCTTCCTCTCGTCATTTGTTAACTTCTCGTTGAAGAGGTCGATAGCTTTTGACCACAATGGGGGAATCAGGCGAATACTATGGGGTCATCAGTTGCGGCACAGCTAAGGGATTCTTTGACATACTTTCCAGTCGAATCCGGAACGCCCGCCTACCGAACGTTAGCTGGGAACTCCGAAGTGGTCGGAGGAGCTCACCTGCATATCAGCCGCTCGAACGGGCAATGAGAACGCTGTTTGAAATGCCATCAAGCCGAAGTTCAGTTTAATATTTTATAATGTACGGGGCTGAGGGTAAGCCTCTCTCGAACGCTGTATCGTGCTTAGTAAGCAGGCTGAGCCTCCACAACAGTTATGTCGTCGTAACAAGGGAGTCTTCATCACTCCTCCTTAAATGTATATAAAGCCAGATAGGCCGGCATAGTCCAGCCCGTCCTATAGCCCCCCGGGCTCCATTGGTCCGTGCGCTACGCTCCGGACGTTAAATAGACATCAACATCATCATCATCATCACAGAGCATCCCTGCGCGATGCTCAGTGTTGTAAGTAGCGACTGACTTGACTGTAAACTCGAGCTTAAACCACTCTCCTAGACTTGGCGCTTATATCACCTTCGGTTTCGCCGAAGGCTAGCCCATTAGTCACGCTAAAGCGCCCTCACAGTACACCTTGCGAGGGGGATCTCGGATGAGCAGTTAGGACAGTTGCTACAAAACCGCGTAGCCGTATGCCACTCGCAAACATGAAGGCCTCGTTCTTGAGGAGCTCAATCTCCAGAATGTTTCCGGCGTTGTTCGACTGCTCGTCTAGGATGCTTTTCCAGTTGAAGGGACATTGGATGCAGATGAGGTATATCGGAACTACGAATTGGGGGGTTACTTCTGCAAGATCCGCCCAAGTGACCCCCGTGGCCGACGGTGCCCCTACCTCTATCCCCGCAGTATCGGTAGATTGTTACTGAATCCACCCCTGAATCCTTAGGTGGCGTCGTCGGTCATGATCCTCTCGATCTCCTGCTTGCTTGGCGCAGTCTCTACCAAGTTATCGATGTCATCGCCGAGAAAGACTGGTTGCATCGCGATCTATCGTGGAGCGACGCTCGTATCCGTTGTCATCCCGACAATACCAGGTTGCCACTATGTTGGAGTCGGTACGGGTGGACGCACACGGAAGAAGGACTAGAGTCCGAGATGGCCGGTTGCAACGGATGGCCGGTCGCAACGCTTTTCGCGATCACGCAGACCCCAACACCTCACTACCACCATGCCACGAAAGCGAAGTGCCAAAGCAGCTGAGAGAAACTTGCGAATAGACAAAGCAATTGAAGCCCTGAAAAATGGAGAGTTTAAATCGCCTTATGCGGCTGCTATTCACTTTGACATCCAACGCAGTACTTTGACGCGTCGTCTCAACGGAACCCAAAGCCAGGCTCAAGGCAACGAAGCGACACAATTACTATCGAAATCAGAAGAAGATGCATTAGCTTTATGGATTAAGCGACTAACTATCACTGGATATCTTCCAAGTCATTGATTAGTTTGAGAAATGGCCTGGGAAGTCTTGACGCGTCACGTCGCCAAAATCAACACAGAGGACTTACAACTTGTTAACCTTCTATCAATTGAAAAAGACTGGGTAAAACGATTTTCCAAACAATATCCAGTATTGAAAACGGCAACCAGTTGTTCTATGGAAGCTACACAATGGAAAAATACAACACTTGAAGCTATTCATGTTTGGTTTGATGTATTCGAAAATGAGATGAAGACTCATGCATTCGAGGCTAGTAATATCTACAACATGGATGAAACAGACTTTGGTGTTGGTACTAGTAACAATAATAGAGTTATTGTTGATAGTACTGTAAGATCACGATATAAGACACAGCCTGGTCGACAAGAGTGAGTTACAGTTGCGGAATGCATTTGTGGCAATGGAACGTTTTTACAACCACTTGTTATTTTTAAAGCCGCTACAATTAGCAATAGCTGGACCTCTGAAAATATACCTTGAGACTGGCAATTTAGTACCAGTAATAAGAGCTGGACAAGCAACTAACATGGGTTGGAATGGTTGAGACATGTATTTGGGCCAGCGACTCAAGAGAAGGCAGTAGGAAAACAGAGGCTTTTGATCTGTGATGGACATGATAGTCATATCTCTAGCAATTTTATTGGATATTGCAAGGACCACAAGATATCTTTACTTGTTATGCAACCACATACCTCGCATTACTGCCAGCCTCTCGATGTTGCAGTATTCGGACCATTGGCACAAGCTCTTACTGCTGAAGTTGATCGCCTATTCTCTACTAGAATTTAGAGAATGAATAAGACAGAATAGCTTGAACGATATGCTAAAGCCCGTGAAAAAGCTATTTCCAAGAAAAATATTCTATCGGGATGGTGTTACGAACCTCCGATCCGAGCCCCTGATCGCCTCCGACCTAGCCTCCACGAGCCGCATCGAGCCGCATGAGCTCATCGCCAGACCCACAAACCTCGCGCAAAGCCCTCGAACCTATACGCGGACCTCAACCGCAGACCCAACGAACCTACGGACAGACCAACCGCGAACCACTACCGCTCGTAGTATAGCCAGTAGGCCCAACCGCGGCTGGCATGGCTCGTGACAATTCGTGGTGGGTTCGAGAGTTTCCTCTTCTTATGTATATTATCACGAACGTAGATTCCGAGCACTTGGAAAGCAAGATAGGACTACTTCTATTCGACGATTCAAAGCTAAAGAAGAGAAAAGGTATAGAAGGAGGCCTCGCGTTTATATACATAAGAAGAGGAAACTTTCGAACCCGCCACGAATTGTCACGAGCCATGCCAGTCGCGGTTGGGCCTGCTGGCTATGCTACGAGCGGTAGTGGTTCGCGGTTGGTCTGTCCGTAGGTTCGTTGGGTCCGCGGTTGAGGTCCGCATATAGGTTCGAGGGCTTTGTGCGAGGTTCGTGGGTCTGGCGATGAGCTCATGCGGCTTGATGCGGCTCGTGGAGGCTAGGTCGGAGGCGATCGGGGGCTCAGATTGGAGGTTCGTAACACCCAAGAAACAAAGCAAAAAGCGCAAGCGAATAGAAATTGAATCAGAAGATGAAGAGGATATGGAAGAGACTTCAGCAATAGAAAAAAGCGACATAGAGGATTGTATTGTGGTTGTACAATGTTGATTGTCCAGAGGGGTTGCGAATAGCGTTGCGACCAGCCATCCATTGCAACCAGCCATCTCGGACTCTACTTGATCGAGAGGAAGATGATTCTATTGTGTGTTCTAGCTACTGCGGAAAGGAAAAGGAAAACATTCTTATTGTGGGTCAGGTGATGAGTACACCGAGCACCCAAGAGCATGCAGTCGCGGGCTCCTACCACAACCGTGACACACTATCAAGAAAGCCCTAGGGCACACCTCCCTTGGAGCCCTATCTAATTTCCGTCATCGCTCCTCATTGTTAGAATTAGGAGTTTTCCCTATTTTTACGGCCTACGTTTCATCAAGAACTCCTACAACCAAGGAACTATATCCAGATTAGCACGGCTGCCATCGTGGTGCCCGCCGAGAAATCGGAGGTGGAATCAGCGACTCCCAAGATAGGGGGGAGGCCACTCTACGGCCCGAGGCTGCAACACCGAGGGGAATTATTCGAAGTGCATAGCCGGTGGTAATTTATGCCGGAAATCTGAGGGCAGTGTAGGTTCTAGGTACATGATATTGCGGCTGTGACCGCAGAACCCTCAGAGCTTCATTCACGTCAAGATGCCAAGATAGGGGTAGACTAAACCCTCCAGGCGCCGCCAATCTACATTACCAGTTGGTTGCGTTTGGAGCGAGAATAAGAGCTCACTCTTCTTTCAGCTTGTGCCCGCCGTGGTATACTCCGTAGAAGCATGCGGGTATCAGTCGGACCCTGGGTTGAGGGTTAGAAGGTTGGAACGGTGGTGCGGGTGGCTTCCCCTAATGTATATCAAGGTATTGCGCTAGATATTCATGAGGACTGTGCATCCCAACGCGGTTAGCCACGGTACTAACGGTAGAGAATTTGGTGGTGAGTAATTTGCTTTAAAAGGAAGCTTCTATGGGGATGCATCCATGGGGATTTATGGACCCAGGCCTCCACCAGGATCCGGCTCTAGTTGTACACGGGTAGGAACGAGGAAACTGCTCATCGATGACGGCTTTGCATTGCTGTTCTTCTGACAGCTAGTTTCGCGTCCTAGCTGCTCCTACGGGGTGAGAAACTCCCTGGTGGGTCTTTATAGCTACCAGTAGGCTGCCTTCCGGGATCTATGAGTATGTTATGTATGTATATGCATACAGTGGCTGAGCAGGAGGACTAGGATCACTCACCATTTCGCTGGGCCTTAAGGGGATGGCCTTCTAGGCTGGTGTAATCGCTAGAGGTAGGTTGTGTTCTATAGGGTGTGGAGCACGTCCGTTTGATAGTCGCATCTGACAGTGTAGCGGGATAGCGATCATCACGTACAGACAGACAGCTCGTGATCGATCATTTAAGAGAGGCCTGTATAGGAGTTTTGCGCTTTAGTAGTGGAAAAGCAAGAAATACCCCGAGTCGGAGCTTTGATTGCTCACTACTAAGCCGTTGAGTACACACGGCGAGCATTGGGCATTTACTCGGTCAAATCCTTGAGGATCTGTCGGTAGTGGTCCTAGTATCTTCCAGAGACTGTATTCCCAAGTTCCCGACCGTTCTAGCACTTGGGGATGCACTGTCCCTCTCACCGAACCTAGCACGAGCTACTAGACATACTAGATCGGGCGAAGCTGAGTTTGAGATTCGAAAAGTGCGAGCATCTTATCTAGCGGGTGTGCTTAGATTGGGAGAGCAAAAGTCGAAGTTTGGTGTTGAGCAATGCCTCACCGTCGTCATAAGTGCTGTGGCATGACCATAGCACATAGCTCGAGCATAAATGAGAAGCAGTTTTGATCGTGATAGACAATGGCATAGAATGCTTGGAAGAGCATTCGGGCGCATATAGGGGGTCGCCCAATTGGGGTGACCCCTTACACATGCTGATAGCATGTTTGAGGCATGTGCGCCTGGGCAGGCCTATTCGACATAGACCTCGGACATTGGCGCGGGCTTCAGGTTGCCTATATAATAGGCACGAAGGGTAGCTAGAATTAAGTAGTCAAGTCAATCGAAGTTTTTCTGCTTGCGGTCTGGTACCCTAATTTGTTTATATTGTGATTACATTGTGACTGTGCTTTATATCGCCTCCATCCAACCCAAGCGACCGACCAGAATATAGCTGCGCCAACACTTTCCCTCTAGAACGACTTTTTGTCTCCGGCAGTTCTTTGGTTGTCTAGCCTCAGCGCTTGCCTATTTACACGAGAACCAGACCCGCCATAAAGATGCTAAGCCACCGAATATTCTCATCTATGGTGACACCGTTTTGATCACTGACTTTGGGACCGCACTAGACTGGACTGATCGGGGGCACAACACTACTAGCAGCGCACTGACGGCCGCTATTACTCGAGCATATTGTTCTCCAGAGGTTTTCAATTCGGATGTAAGTTGCATAGCAGCATGGTACGCAAGCTACCCAGTAGATTAGTTACAAAACTCACATTTGCTCGAATTCCAGCGTCGGAACTCCCCGTCTGACATATATAGCTTGGGCTGTGTGTTCTTGGAAATAACTACAGTATTAAGGGGCCGAACTCTAGGAAGCATGAAAGAATATTTTTCTTCACACGGGACGAACGAGAGCCATATTCGAACAAATATACAAGCAATAGACTTATAGCTTGAGGAGATACGTGACACAGCAAGCCCCGGATACGACAATCAACCCTTCGGGTGGATTAAGGGCATGGTTGAAGTCGGGCCCGAAAATCGTCCAGTTGCTCGGGAGCTTTTCGGTCAAATCTATGATAGCGAAGGCGGCTTTTGTGGAACCTGTTGTGCTGGTGGCGACAGTAGTGCGGACCCGTCTTACCAGGGGTCAATACCTGATGAGGAAACGACTCCTGATGCCGAAGTCGAGGGTATCTACGGTTATACACCGCAACTACACACTACAGACGCGGATGATATGGCAGCTAGGCCACCTGAGGAACAAGCAACAAAAAAGTGGCAGGACAAGCTACCACAAAGCCTAGCGGACAGTATGAAGCGCACCTACCCACGGAGGAGAGCGGCCCGGGTACTACTGAGAAACGGGTTTGACATTGGAGCAAAGGACTGCAATAAACACAAGGCCCTGCACTGGGCAGTAGCCAAGGGGTATAGTTCGGAAGTGCAGCCGTTGCTCCAGAAAGGAGCAGACGTTGAGGCGCGTGACGAGTTTGGGATGGAGCCATTGGAAACCGCTGCAAAATTCGGCCACACCGAGGTTGTATTTGCGCTGCACACGGCTTCAGAGAGCGGCCAGCACTTTTTCCCAACGACGACACGATTCATACACCAGCGAAAAGGGGTTGACCAGCATCACATGTCCGTACTACGGGAGAAGCGTATTCAGCATCTTTCCGCTCACAAAAGGAGCATCCTAGCCCATATATATACATACATGCATACGTATTTGACTACCGGTAGTTATCGCAGGGTATGAGAGCTTGCTGTCCGGCACAGAATCTGCCATTCAAGAGGTAAGCGCGTCCTCGGACTTTCCCCGACTGTTTTATCTAAATAAACCCCTTTTGGTACCTAATCAAGGGTTTTTCTCTAGAGGAAAGGTATACAAGGTCAGGAACCCTGAAGGCAGACAAAGCGTAGAACACTGCTGGATGCTAGTGGATAACTAAGGGGTTATCCAGCCTGGCGTAACCAGGCAGAACACGGTTGAGATAACCAACCAGCTGGAACACGAGACACAGCCTCCCACTGTGCAACACAGCGAGTAAAGGGAAGAACGGCTGATCGACAAGAAGCGCCAACAGAACGACCAGAAACACCCCAACCCAATAAAGCCCGGTAGGCAGACACTTCACCTCCTTACTTCCCATAAAATCACGCTTTTGCACAGACAATGATAGAAACGCCCAGAAACCCAAAGAAAAAAACGAATAGGAGGGTCCACTTCACATTGCCACGGGATCCGGCATCCGCAAGACGCCACTGTCCTCATCGCTGCGAGGGATTGCGGCTGTGCGGATGGCACGCCCTGCGTCCGGGTATATAATTAAATCTGACCACCGCTGGTAGTAAGATAGCCTGAGGCGGTTTGTAGAGGTTAGGTAGGGGGTGATAGTATGTGATGCATTTTAACCAGCCGGCTGGAATATCGGATTGCTCAATTGTCAGCGAGTATTCTGCAGCCGTAAACGCTACAAAAAACCACGCCACCGGGATATTTAGTCATGACATCCCTTGCTCGTCCATCTTAATAGTGGGTGGCACTGGGTAGTTGAATTTATTGGCGCGCCTACCACCCCCCCCCCCACAAAGCGTCGTCCAAAACTAGTAGAAGCGTGCGCTGCGAACACCAGCAGTTAGTAAGGAGCGCTGTTCTGAATGCCAATTACGCTGTCTGTTGCGGCTCTGGGTATTCTTGGTGATAGTGCATGTAAAATGCTCGAAATAGGGGCTTTGAGCCCGAGAGAACAGAATCTATTGCGCGCTCTCTCTGGCTGGCCTCTACATGTGTTCCCTGTAAGACAAGGTGAACCCTGTTCCGCCTCGATCGCCTTGACGATGCTCTTCACACACCTGTCCTAGGTTGTAATAACGGCTTCGAAGACACCTCGGTGATCCTGATGGCTACTCCCAAAGGCTACAGCCAGGATAGTGGTATATTCCATGACTTTCTAAGGAGCAGCAGCGGTTGCCTTGCTACCTAGACTTGCTTGGATACTTGCCGCACCATATATGGCACTACTTCTCCAACCTTTTTGGATGACCATCTTGGATTAAAATACATCCTGCAGTGTTCGAAGCAATGACATTAAACTCCACATATTTCGATTTGGCGGCTGGGGGTGCTCAAGGGTACCACTGCGTTATCAAATATGCCTAGACCAAGCTCGTTCATAATGTGTATAGCGCCGACGTAGTCCCCAATGCCAGAGTGAATCGTGATGCCAAAGTCATCGAGCTATGAGCAGCCTCTGGGATATCGCCAGTTTGTAAAATATTACGGATGTGGGGCAGATTAGTAGATTGTTTTGTAGGCAATGATTTGGATGCGGGTTGGAAATCTGGTCGGCCGTTCATGGAGCACTAGTAATGCGTCCCGTCTCTCCCCCACTTTGCTAGAATGTCCTAGATAAAGCCCCCCCTACCGCAATGGCTCCTCCCCCCATATCAAAGCCACTATCGCCACCGGTGGGCGCTGGAAGGCGTTGCTGGAGGATTGAAGTCGTCCTCTAATACCTCTCCTAGCCTAGAGACGGATTCGCTGAAGGGGCCAGAGCAGTGGTTGGGACGGCGATATTGCGAAGTTAAGGAGCCCTAAAGGGAGGCATCGAAGTTAGGAAGTCGTTCCAGAAGTGGCCCTTGACAGAGGGGGGGCTCAGGGGGTTATTGTGTAGGGGTAAACAGACTAAAGACACCTTGGTCTATCAGCAGTGCTCAGATACAGAAAATTACCAGTCAAACCTTTCAAGCTCGGGGTTTGTCTTGATGCTGCCATAATTCTGGCCCCTCTCCAAATCGTCGGCCTTTAGGTCTTGAAGAAAGCCCTACGGAGGGTACCCTTTATAGGGGGATGAGTGGCTCGGTAGGTTCCTGAAACTCATGCCCTGGGGCCTCGACAGACCGCCCTTATGCTCAGCCATGCCGATATTAAGAATACCGTAGAGGGATGCTCTCCACACAACCCATAGAGTTTTGCAAGTGGGCGAGAACACACGGCATCCTGACCAAAAGATAGAAATCCGTTCCGTGAATTCAAGGTGTAGGGCAGAAAGTAGTGTAGATTGAAAAAAATCTTGCATATTGAGTGTCCTCACCCAATTAGTATGCTAATTGGGTGAGGAAGTGCCGGCCGAACGATTAGTAGGGGAGTAGGGCTGGAGCGTCTCCCTACCATCTCAGCCACCAAAGACGTCCTATCATATTTGATAGCCAAACTACCCTAACGAATAGCAACCCAGAGGGCCCCGACAGTTACCAGATATGGACCTCATCCGTCGAGCTCAAGAAGCGCCACGAAGAGCCACAAGGACCAAACCCACGCAACGAAACAGTCGCCAACAACGAGATATCAGAGACATATCATCAAAAGCCACCAGGAAGAGGCTACGAGAAGCAGAAGAAAAGAAGAGACCTCCAAACACGCTCCAGAGAGCCTTTAAGCTCGGATTCCGGGGAGGGGGAGTGGAGGGGGGAAAGAAAAAACCAACCCGCACAGCCTCCTCAGAACCCATATCCGAAAACCCAAAACTACAAAAACCAAAACCGCGCGGAAAGTCACTGACACTAGTCAGATATACAGCAACCTCCCTCCCGAGACCAGCGACAAACGAGCCTCGCCAGCAACACGCAGACACCGACGTCAATTCCCAGAAAAACACGCCTCCCACCACCATCCACCATCAGGCCGCTAGACCAGTTTCCCCCGTCCTGGTGTCCTCCATCCCGATGATATTCCCCAGATCCGAAACGGCCGTTATAGCAGACAAAAGATAGAAGGAAAGGTATAAACTCGCCTGTATATGAACCCCACGCAGCGGTTATTTTTCTCCGAGCTCCAAGGAGCTGTCCGGAGGGTAGTTTTTCCGAGACCAAGTAGGATCGCATTAGTAATCCACAAGTAAACAAAAAAAAAAATTTTTCTCATTTCTCCTCGGGCAACGCAATGTTTTTTTTGCTGCACGGTACTGCCATCGGTGCGCTGTGCTCCATTTTTTTTTTCCCCCCCTTCCTTATTTCTCTTCGCACAGTACCGGTTTCACTCGCGACAATGCCTCTCTAGGCCCAGACCCAAATGGGTTCGGGCTAAAGACGTTGTGGTTAATGCCAAAAACATGGGGCCCGCATGAACGAACCAGAAGCGGGACGGAACAAAAAGCTGTCCTTTCTAGATTGCGACGTTCATGCCCTGACAATCGAACTTTTAGAGGGTTTCAAGCATAGGGTCCTTATGCGGGGCGTATCCCAGCAGGGCATTACTACGCAGAGTCTAACAGCGTGAATACATGCACTCGCCTTCCTTGTCTCTGTGTTCCTTTTATCTTCTATTATCGTGGTTAAGGTATTTACGAAATCGTACAAGGGACAAACAGAATATAACAAAAAAAAAAAAACGCCTCAAGCATCAAATCTACTATTGTACAGACAGGCGCTCTTGCATTCTGTGGATCTTGAAAAGAGAACAAGGATTCCCGTCACCTCCCCCCATTCTCCCCGCTGCCCATGGGTGGCATTCCAGGAGGGGGGCCGCCTGGGTGCCCACCTGGCGCCACGTGCTGTCCTGGTGGCGGTAAGAATCCAGGCATGCCCGGCAGAGGGAATTGGAAGTTTGGTGGAAAGCCACCTGGTGGCAGTGGCGGAAATGCAGGCATCCCACCCGGCAATTGCGGCGGACCGCTTGCGGCTCCGTTGGCGGCGTTAAGCGGCGGAGGGAAGGGGAATGGCATGCCACCACGACCGCCAGGAGCTAGTTCGAGGATTAGGTTTCATATCAGAACGATAGAGGGTATATAGAACCCACGTGGAGGAAGCCCGCTAGCGCCACCAGGACCGCCCGGGAGGACACCAAATGGGGGCGGGGGAATGGCGCCGGGACGCCCTATGGATGCATTTGGTCAGCCTGAAAGCGTTTCCAGTTGCTAGTGACGGATCTGGGCAGTAGGGAGGAGGCGCATACCCGGAAAACCAAATGGTGGCGGGGGAAACGGTTGGCCGACTCCTGGGTTTTGTCCTAGCATAGGGTTCTGGCTAGATTTGCCCTCCGCGGCATAAGAGTTGGTGATTGAGTCGATGACACTCTGGGCCTTTTCATGACCAATCTCTAGTTTTGTTATGTTGGGTTAGCGTAAGCGCTCGTTTGGAGTTTAAGTAGGATTGCGGCTCTGCGGCGTTTCTCACGTTGGTAGTACTCTACGACATTTCGTAGATGGTTTCTTCCACTATTGTGTGCTTTGCGCACGCTCATCGAGTCGTGCGTGAGGTAGACATCGCAGTAGTCGCCTGTGTCGGTTGCAGAACAGGTAAGCTTTTGACTTTCAAAAGTTCACATCCCCGGGAGTCGTTCACTTGCTCCAAGTCATCACCCCGATGGGATTGGAGGTACCTACAGAAGAGTAAGGGCGATTGTCAGCAGGCGACGGCCAAATATTAGAAACAGGGGACTTATATTTGGGCATCTTTAGGTTGCGGGTCGGTGTTCTGCAGTTGTGATGTGAGAGGCTGGCGATCTCTGGAATCGTGCGCCCTCCTCCACAAACCGCTCAGGCTCGTGACGTTGGAAAAGCGTCCCCCAAACCCCTACTCAAACATGTACTAGCTTGTGCCTGTCCATTTCTAAATAGACTGCGGCACATTTGCCATCGTTATTTCTATCGGACCTGGCAACCCGTGCATCCCGGCGCGTGGCACATGACCTGGAGATGGAGATTAAAGTGATGAATCCAAGAACACAAACCCCCGGCGCAGAAATCTTAACGGGTCTATTTTTAAATTACCGCTGCCCTATGAAAGCGAAGCGACTGGGTACCATGCCATGTCATGTCCACCTACTGTAAGATTCAAAACCCAGAGAACAAGGTGAAGATTAAGACGAGGCTGCATCCTGCTATGGAAGCAGTGCAGTAGGTCGATATGAAGTGTCTTCTTCGTTGTACGGAGGGCGGAGGGCTGTAGGGCGTCGTGAATTCGTTTCATAGCACGTCTACGAGGGCCAGTGTCCGACGTTTTTCAAACCACCGTCCATGCGAGCCGACCGGGTTCCTTACTGAACAAGATACAAGACCTGTCCACAAGCAAGCAAGCTGGAGTAGGATAGGGCCAAGAGTTGAAGATGCCGCGGGGCTTTGTTTCCTCTTGGTTTCTTGGTTTCTTGGATCCTGCCCGTCGGCCCCCGTCTCCCGTTCGCAACGCGTGTACAAGTACAGTATTGCACAACATACAATATACAGATTAGAGTAGATAGCTGCTCGTCCCTACGTCCCCGGCAGCATCCCGGGGCACGGAGAACGGCTGAGGAGCTGGCGTTATTTACCCTGGGTGGGAAACACCGGAGCCGGTGTTTTGAGGAGAAGGCGAGGGAGGAGTGAGGCAGTGCAGCATCGCGCTACGCTGGAAACGCCGCGTCACTCCCGTCACTGAGGCACCCGCAAACCAACCCTATCCCTATCCCTCCCTAGACACTCCCTCCCTGCCCGTCCCCTCCCTCCGGCCTCCGGTGCGCGACTGACTGGGCAACACACTTCCCTCCCCTGCCCCATTCACGCTCGCTCGCAGCTCCGGCTTTTCATTCTCCCTCTCCTGCCATCTCCACCACTTCGTCTCCTGTCTCTATACAATTTGCGCTTGTCGTCCGTTCGTTCGTTTTCTCGGCCTGAGGGAGGAGTCTTGTCCGGCTGTAGAATTCCACGGTCGCTCTGGAGTGTCGTCGTTTCCTTTAGCCTTTCGCTTTCCGTCACCCTTATTCTAGCCCATAGCAGGTTTTTCGGTCGCCCCTGCCAACCGCTCAGCCGACGACTCCCGCATCAAAGGCCACCACAACTCGCCGACAAACAATCGACTGAAGCCATTAGAGACCCGTCCTGAACAATCGCGGCGCGCGTCCGTAGCCCACCGTCCGTGATCCTGGATGAGTCCGGAGGTGGACAATACCAACAACAGCCTACCGGAAGGATACGCTTTTCTCACCTGAACGGGAAGACGCAAAACAAAGTGCTACAATGTGTCGCTCGTTGCTATCAACGCCATTCCCCCTCCTCCTCGCAGCCCTCCTCACCATACTTCCATTCTCGTCCGCGATTCAAAAAATCGAGTCGAAATCACTTAACCCATGCCAGGACAATTCGAATTTCACGGCATCTCTCTTCAACGTTATCTTCACGCCCCAAAACAAAACCCTCGGGTTCGATGTCGTTGGTGTCTCTTCGATATCGGGAAATGTCACCGCAGAACTGAGGGTTCTTGCCTATGGGTATACCGCGGTGAAGCAGGTCCTGGACCCATGCAAGATGCCAGACCTCAAAGGGCTCTGTCCTATGAATACTGGTCAAATCGACCTGAACTCAAACATCCAGATCTCAGAAGATGTCATCAAAAAGATTCCCAGTAAGCTACACAGACCGACTCTAATCCTTACATCGCGCTCGCTAACCAAAGCTTCTACAAAGACCTTGCGTATAACGTACCAGATCTCGATGGCACCGTTCGGATCTTCATCAATAATACGGACGGCGAAAGTGTCGCATGTGTTGAGGCCCGACTCTCGAACGGGAAAACCGTCGACCAAAAGGCCGTTGGCTGGATTACCGCTGTTATCGCCGGACTTGGTTTAATAGCATCCGCTCTTTCGTCGGGATTAGGCCACTCGAACACCGCTGCCCACGTTGCTGCAAATGCCCTATCGTTATTCGGATACTTCCAGGCTCAGGCAATGATTGGGATGACATCAGTCGAGTTACCTCCTATCGTCCAGTCATGGACGATGAACTTCAATTGGAGCATGGGTATTATCAAGGTGCAATTCATGCAGAGGCTCTTCACTTGGTTCCAGCAGTCCACAGGAGGGACGCCATCCACGCTTCTGAGCGAACTCTCGACTACCTCTGTGTCCATCCATAAACGCTCGGTAGAAATTGTGCACAAGCTCATGATGCGAGCTTACTACCAGTCCATTACCCCCCGGAGCAACGCGAACAGTGAAGTCAAAGAGGTGAACAAATTGGTAATCGTCAAAGGAATTCAAAGAGTTGCGTTCAAATCTAACATCGAATTTACAAATCTATTCATGACGGGCTTGTCCTTTTTGATCATTTTCTTCATAATGGTCGCCCTTGGAGTTGCGGCATTTAAGGCCTTCTGCGAGGCGGCGGTGAAGTTCAAATGGATGAAAAGCGATAAGTTCCTCGACTTTAGAGAAAACTGGAAGACTGTCTTGAAAGGGATCATGTATCGCCTGGTAGGTCTACTTGTCTCGCGCTCCTACCATACCATTTTGCTAACAACTTTTAAAAAAAAATAGGTTATAATAGGCTATCCACAAATGGCTGTACTTTGCCTCTGGGAACTCACTGTCATCGACTCACCCGCTGAGGTCGTTTTAGCCTTATTCTTTTTCCTCTCCATGACCGGGATTCTGTCATGGGCCTGTTATAAGGTATACCTAATTGCCAAAAGCTCTATGCATAAGAACCCTGCAATCACCCTCTTCTCGGACAACGAAACAGTCAACCGGTGGGGCTTCCTGTACGTTCAATTTAAGGCCAGTGCCTACTATTTTATCGGACCTCTCCTCATCTACATCCTCCTCAAGGCCATGTTCATCTCTTTCGGGCAAAAGAACGGGGTACTACAGGCTATCGCATTGGTCTTGATCGAGCTTATCGCCTTGGTCGCAGTAAGCTACTTCCGGCCATGGATGGATAAGAGAACGAATCTTTTCAATATCTCCATATGTGCCATCAACCTCCTTAATGTCATTTTCCTACTGGTATTCAGTGATGTTTTCAATCAACCGGTACGTACTTACCCCAACCCACTCACGGAACGTAGATTCAAGAACCAGTACTAATTGCCTATAGCATATCGTGTCGGGCGTCATGGGTGTTGTCTTCTTCGTGATGAACGCCGTCTTTGCCCTTGTGCTCCTCATCCTTGTACTCATCTCTTCGATCTATGCCATAGCATCGAAGAACCCCGACGTGCGATACGAGCGGATGCAGGACGACCGAGCTTCTTTCATCAAATCTCAGACACACCTGCCAATATCAACTGAGCTAAATGCTTTAGGAGTTACGGCGAGAGGAGAGGGGAAAGACCCACGAGGGCCTGATGGAACGGACAGCCCCCCTTCTGGAGTTACACAACCTGAGCAAGTTGTGGGTGCCACGCGTCCTCAGACAAACAGAGAGCCTCCCCACTCTCCAGTCGGGCAGTTCAACTTCGGCGATACCCCAATACGACGGGGACAATCCCCAGTACTAGGCGACAACCCACGGGACCCATACCAGGGCAGTGACCGGGCACTGTTAGGACCGGCTCTTCGTTCTAACACAAGCTCACCCTCACAATTCAGTCGGAATGGGGGAACCCACCCCTACAAACAGTCGAATAACTCGAGTCAGTGGCAAGTAGGCGCGGGCTATGACCATTAATGGTTTAATCACAGGGCATTGAAGTTCCCTGTACATACAGTACAAGGAGCAGAAATGGGGATTTTATAGACCTATGTTCTCATTCAAGCTGGAGGCTGGAACAAGTCATGTCTCTCGTTCTTACATATTTACTGCGATGGCGAAAGCCCGTAGTTACATATACATTAGTTCCACCCGCTTCTGTACAAAGCTGCGATTCAACAGTTCTACTATCGCCGGATGATGCATTTTCTTTCTCTGTTTGGGACAGTGGCGCTTATCAGCATATTTTTCTCTTTACGTTACATTGGGTATATGGCACCGTCGGGGTTTGTTTTTAGTTTTACTCTGTGACTATTGTAGTCTCCATTTCTTTGATCCGCTATCACGCTTGTATCAAGAAAAGTCTTCCTCATTTGTCCTTCATGCTGAGTATATGCTCTTTCTCTCGGTGTCCTCTACCAGTAATACTGGCCCTTACACCTTGTGGAGATTTAATCGAGCAGCGTGGCATCACAGTGTGGGGAAGGGGTATCTGTAATGTAGACTACTCAAATACGACCAACTGATATTAACTAGTTCATACTGAGGCGGACGAAAGCACTCCATCACCAAGACTAAGACAGCAGACAATATTCTTAGCGCTTTATAATCATCTTTCGGTGGTGCAAATGCTAGCCGTCAAAACAGGCGCCCTAGAAGCCAAAGAAAGGCCTATATGGATAATAGAAACTTGACGCCTTGTCCCGATAATAAAAACGTCGCAAATAGGTAATGCCTATTCCGCATGACTACTCTCTCGTCGAGATTCTAATGACGAAGAGCCCTCAGTAGTCCCCGGGCCACATTGTTGATAGACCAGAAAGCTCAAAAGAAGGGGGATATGGATTAAACCCCGAACTTAAGATGGTAGTTGGGGTTTCCCCCCCTCCCCTCCCCCAACACGTCCAACGTCATCGTTGGGTAAACTCTATTCATAACGGACGACTTCATATATATAGGGAGGCATGTTGTGAACGCATGAAGAGTACAGAATCAGTCTGCATTCACTAACTCGTCATAAGTGTCCTAGAAATCAAGCCAAAAACCTTTGCATCTATCTTCCAAAAAAAAAAAAAAGGCTCCGTTCATGCTATCCTGAATATACTATCATAGCTAGGTTGAAACTAAGACCCATCGACGCCCAAAAAAATTGTACAAACCTATATCCTAGAGGGTGGGAATGAAGACGTGAAGTTCCCTAATCCACAAAACCCATCTCGTCTTCCATAACACCAGCAAGGCCCCTACCAGAGGGGTCTCCGCCGCTGTTAATAGGTGGCCAACTCTTGTGCTTTTCTCGGAGAGCCTCCAAGTCTGAGATTGCGGTCGTAAGGTCACTGTGAGGTGTTAGAACCACCATCGGTATTGCTATTAAGGAGCGGAGAAGGGGCGCACTCTAGTTTCCCGTGGACAACATAGCCTTGCAGGGCCAGCTCTTCGGCTAGTTCTACTTGGTGGTTGTCTAGGAGAGAAGGGTTGGGGACAACGATAGTGGGTATGTTAAGCCGGAGGGCGTCGAGGATTGAGCCGGACCCTAGAGGTTGATATTGCGTTAGTGAGTGCGGGAGGGCAGTGTGCCGTTGCAACTAACCACCATGGCTTATGACAACCCCCTCTACCCCACCATAATATGTAGTGGCCCCGCGCATTTCATGTCCCAAGCCTTTCCTATTGTACTCGAAGCCCGTGATATTCAACCCGCATCTCTCCTCACTACCGTCTGGATTATCGATTATGAACCCTTCGAATATCGACCTCCCCTCTCGGCCAAACTGCAATCGCAGGTCTGTATACCCAGCATTTCGGAGGGCCTTGAGAATTGGTCGGCTGAGAATAGTCGAGATGAGACTGTTGAAGGACGCAGTTGCGCCGATAGTGACGAAACAGAGCTTCTTTCCCCCGGGGCTTTGAGGAGATGTCATAGCGGATATCGATGCCGCTTCCTCTGCTTTTCCTCCGTTCTATTTGAAACGATATTAGCCAGAGATAGGTTGAGTTGGACGGACGGGGTGTATAAAACATCGCTATGGATTGCGGCTCAAAGGATGGCCGAGTCCAGGCCCAAAGCGGTTGCCTCAACCACCACAGATTTCCGTCATCGACCCACCTCATGACGGCGGCAGTGAACAGGTTAGGCTTTGCCACCCGGCGCTGCGCGTGCCCTTTCCTCTCACAGAACGCTCTCCGGGTATCAATTGCCTCTCCCCGTTCTTTTTCTTCCTCCGGGGGTAAGGACCCGCCTTCAACGTTTGTCGAGGCCCTATCCCCAGAAGATCGCACAAAGTATGAGTCTCTCTCCGTCGGGGAGCAGAAACGCTTTGAACAGGCGGCCGAAAGTCTGCGCCGTCACATGAAATCTCCGGCTGTGGAGGGAAGACTCTCAGCGGCACTCGCAAATGCCGTACATAACGTTGAGATGGAGCGGCCGGTGATCCATCAAGAGAGGTTCAGGAGTGCCGGGTTTATGGCCATGGGCGAGGCGGACCAGGAGGGCACTGGCGCAGATGACGAGTTCAAGGAGGACGATATCAGTTCACTTGCACATGCTCAACTAGAGCAACACCGTGAGATGAGAGAGTACGCAAGACTAGCAGCTTGGGAAATGCCACTGTTAAGTAGTAAGTTTTCAATGCTCATACCTTGACGCCCGCTTCTACAGACACTACTAGAAGAGATAATAGCTAATTATAACTACAGAATTGGCAAAACCTTTTGAGCCACCCGGAAAGGACCAACCTCTCCGGTTCCGTTATACGACGTACCTGGGCGAAGAGCACCCAGCGGAGAAGAAGGTAGTCCTTCAACTATGTACGATGGATATGCCAGACCTTACGGAGGTACAACGGAAGAAGTTTATAAAGCTCGTTGGCGTCCGCTACAATCCCGAAAGCGACGTCGTGAAAATGAGTTGCGAGATGTTTGAGACACAGGCACAGAATAAGCGGTATCTTGGTGACTTGGTGGACACACTGTTGCGCGAAGCAAGGGTATACCCACACATCCCTTAGCTCCTCCCCCTCAATTAAAAATTAGCAAGCTAATGCGAATGTGTTCAACGCATTTAGGACTCAACAGACACATTCGAAGATATCCCCCTGGACTTCCGCCATCACCGCTTCCGGGAAAAGCCCAAGTTCCCACATCACTGGCGGATGACGCCGGAGCGCAAAGAGCAATTGGCGACTCTCCGAAGGAAACGGGCACTCGAGGATCAGCAGCGTGTGCAGCGAGGCAAGCTGCTCGATGGGGTGACGATCATCGAGGAGTCGTTTGAGACCCCGCCGGCGATTAGTTCGCCGGCTATAGAGGAGGCTGTAGTACGGAGAGTGAGGGGAAAGGAAAGACTCAGGTAGCGGCCTTGTTCGACCGGCTAGTGTACTTTAACAAATCCAGCGATAGGGTGTGTGTATTATATGCTATATAACCCTGTGTTGCAAAGCGGGTGTTACGCAGAAATACCAAGGTCATAGAGAACTAGCTTCCATCACATATTCTAGCGTCCCACCACGAAAGAGGCCAAGAACAATGAGGGATCCTCTATCCCACCCAGAATGCTCACAACGTTCCCACCCCCCCTCCCCTCAAATCCAAAGGCCAAGCAGACCCTTTTCAGGACCCTATCTAGTCCTCAGCCAAGCACAGCCCCGCGGGGCGTCCTCCCTATTACGAGGTGTGAGAACGGAACGGGCGGAGCGCGAAGCTACGGGGGCACGCCGGAGAGGTTGGTGGAAGAAGAAGAACGCGTTGCTCTCGTCGGGGAGGTTGGCCTACATTATCTCGATTGCATCCCGTGTCGACATACATTTTCACCCACAAATATAATATTTCTACTCAAGAATACTTTGGACACTACGTTCCGCAGATGAAGTTGGAGATATGTGTTTGTAATGTATGCTATGAAAAAAAGAGCTCACATCTGTGAACCACAACAAACAAGTAAATGGCTGCAAGAGCTAAGCATCAATAGGCCTATGAACCACCTCAGAGTAAGTACTCAACATCAACATCCAAAACTTAAAAGCCCTATTGGATGAGAGACCTAAGTGTGATAGGATCATGGAAAGTTTGGCATCTAGTATATATTATTAGCCCAGTCAATCATCATAGTAATATAGAGGATAAGCTGCCTTAATTACTATATTATAGCAGAAAAATTAGATATAAGATTCTTCTATTGTACTTGTTAGTAATTATATCTTTGATTATAGATTGTATAAAGGATATCATAGCAGTTGATAAAATTTCATATCTAGTTTTGACTAAACAGTTTGATGTTGAACCTCATTTTGATTTGCGAGAATAATATTTACTGTATCTCATATAACCGACATTTGGGTAGAAAAATTTTGTGCATCGAGATCAAGGATAAGAACTTCTTCTTCGGTGGAAGTAAGTTTTTGCGTTGCTGGTTGAGATTCAAGCTTAGAGGAGGTGCCGTGGTAACGCATATTCAATATTGAATAAGGAACATCATATAATTGAGCTGCTGCACGAAGACTTTTGATGAAGCCTGATTTAAATGCTTGAATTGCTAATGAAAGTCTTCCTCCACGATTAGAGGGAAGAGAGGGAAGTATGGGTGGTCGGTATGCTGAGGTAGATTGGGGGACGTGTCGCGAAGTTAAAGCGGTCAGCTTGCTTGCGCGATCAGGTCGCTTGTGGAACACATTAGCTCTATCACTGAGGAAATAAGGGCTCGTAGAATCCCATCGACTAGAACAATTTCCCCTGATTATGTATCCTCGCGTCGAAATTGTAACAGAGTTAAGCAGTCCTTGTTCCGCGATGAGCAAAAGAAACCCAGGGGTATCTCCTCCAGAGGCATCACTACCCGTCAATACGCCACTCCCCAGAGAGTAATGGGCCACCCGCCCCGGCCAATACCAGGGACAGAGAAGTCAGTCGGTGCTATGAAATCGTCTAACCCATCGTGTTGCACCGTAAAATAGAACCTGTGTACAAAACTCACGGGTATCGTACATGTCTCGCAGGTCGTTTCGTATGTTGAGATAAACATTGCACCACATCAAACATATCCATCCCCATCAACACTCTATCCACGTCCACAACCACATCCTCTACACATTACCCTAGATACCCCCCACACAGATCCAACACAGCATATGAAAGGCCATGTGACCGCTGCACCAAGGACGGCCATTACACCTTTCGCCGAGACATCGCATTTAAATGGTCCGGCTGTAAGATCCGCAGTCCCGATACATTCCCTCCAAAAGCAGTCCAGATCGTCCGGGTCCCGGCGTGCGATGCAGGTGCAGAGAGTAAAGTGAACGAGTATTTCCCTACGGTGATGGGGCTTGTCCTGCGGATCTATCATCTCCATGGGATGGATTGGCCCATGGTGGCCTTGCATATATCCATGAGGGATGGGGACCATATGTTCGTTATACGTTGGCTGTGTGAGGATGATCACGGGTGGCGGTTGATTTATGGAATCGGGGTGACCTCGAGGTACATACGAGTGTCGGGGAGTGGCATATTGCTGCGGGCTAGGCGGTTGCATGTGGTGAGAAGCGAAATCGTAGACATGGTCTGGTATCGGCGGAGTTGGAGGTGCCGCTGGAGGTGGTGGACGAGGATGATCGCGTTCGGCGCGTGCGGCAGGAGATAGGATTTCTTCATCTGCCTCCTCTTGCTGCTGAGGGGAGGTTGAAGGCATGGAGGTGGTCGTCGTGGAGGGGGGTTCTCAAAGGTGTTGATGACACTGTCTAATGCGAGGTGCCGAGATTCTGCCGAGAAATACCGGTTTCTGTTTTGGATTAACAAGCAGCAGCCGTTGAAAGATGATAACCACAACGGACAAGCGTGCAGGGCGAGCAGACCAGGCCTATCTCAGCCTTGAGCTGGAGAGTCTTGGGCGCAGCCTCACGTTTCCTGGCATCAAAGTTGTGGGGGCCAAGAACACCGAAACAGCACCAGAAGCAGGCCGCGCACAAATTCGAGCGCCGCAAACGATGGCAAGCAGACAATCCCCTTCACCTCGCAGTCAGGACGCGCGCGCCCATCCGCCGCCCTTTTACCGTAGTAGCCGTGTGCTGCCTAGTACCTGATGCTTAGTGCGTAGTACTGCCATCGACACGAACAAGACATCGGGCGGCCCGACCAAACGCGGCTGTTCAACACCAGGGCGGAGGATTGGTTGACGATAGAGCCCCGGCGCCCTTCCCCGGCCATCCCACCCCCAACTGAGGAGGCCTGCTGCTGCTGCGAGGAAGGTCGAGTGACAGCGCCGGTATGGCAGACGACGGCCGCCGTGTCAACGAGAGTTGTTGTGATGTAGACGGGACATGCGGCTGCAATGCGGTCGCTTGACGAATCTTGGCGCTTGTCGCGTCTCCCCTGCGCGTGTCGGGAGATTTTCCGCTGGAACATCGACCCGGATCCATCGACGAGCTGCTGCTGCTCCTGTGAAATTGATTACCTGAAGCATTCAATCGGCTCTCGAGCACGGTTCACTGGCGCCCCTCTTGCCTCGTCCTTCCCCCTCCCTTCCTTCGCTCATCTACACCAGACCAGAGGAACGCCATGACGGACACCCTCCACAACGCACCGATAGTGCTGGACAATGGAAGCGGGACCATTCGAGCTGGGTTTGCCGGTGACGATCTCCCCAAGTGCTATTTCCCTTCGTTTGTAGGCAGGCCAAAACATCTGCGGGTGCTTGCAGGAAGCTTAGAGGGTGATGTCTTTATTGGGCAGCGGGCTCAGGAGCTACGGGGGCTTCTGAAGATCAGATATCCGCTAGAACACGGGATCGTGACGGATTGGGATGACATGGAAAGGATATGGCAGTTTGTCTATAATGAGGAGCTAAAGACCTTGAGTGAGGAAGTAAGTTTCGCCGTTTCCCCCCCTATAATAGTGCGCCCTTAATCAATAGAATTGAGGCTGATTGTTGTACCAACGGTCATTCAGCACCCAGTCCTGCTAACTGAAGCACCACTCAACCCCCGGACAAACCGTGAAACCGCCGCACAAATCCTCTTCGAGACCTTCAACGTCCCAGCCCTCTACACTTCCATCCAAGCCGTCCTCTCCCTATACGCCTCCGGCCGAACAACAGGCATAGTACTCGATTCTGGAGATGGAGTCTCGCATGCTGTACCTGTGTATGAGGGGTTCGCAATGCCGAGCAGTATTAGGCGGATAGATGTTGCGGGGCGGGATGTAACAGAATATTTACAGACGTTGCTGAGGAAAAGTGGGTATGTATTTCATACCAGCGCCGAAAAGGAGGTCGTGAGGCAAATTAAGGAAAAGACGGGATATGTGGCGCTAGATCCAAGGAAAGAGGAGAAAGATTGGCAAAGCACCGGGAGTAAGGGGGATGGCATGACCATGGATTATAAACTGCCAGATGGAAACGTTTTGAAGGTAAGCATCACGCTTTGCACCTCCGGATACATCACTAACGCATCTTCATACTATCAGGTAGGATCGGAGCGATTCCGTGCCCCCGAAATCCTCTTCGATCCCGAAATCATCGGGCTTGAATACCCCGGTATCCACCAGATCGTCGTCGATGCTATCAACCGCACTGACATGGACCTGCGCACGGCACTGTTTGCCAACATTGTCCTCTCAGGCGGCTCGACACTAACCAAGGGCTTCGGGGACCGGCTGTTGCACGAGGTTCAGCGGTTGGCAGTAAAGGACATGCGGATCAAAATCTTTGCGCCTCCGGAGAGGAAGTATAGCACCTGGATTGGAGGTAGCATATTGGCGGGACTGAGCACATTCAGAAAGGTGATATCTCTCCCCCCCTTTGAGTCGGGGTAGCAGAGGAATGCTGACGGCTCTCCAACCCCAGATGTGGGTTAGCATCGATGACTGGCACGAGAACCCTGACATAATCCACACGAAGTTTTCCTAAGACAATGGAACGCTCCCGTTTCCCCCAGTGGCCAGGGGATTGCGCGTCGTACAGGCCCCCCGGAAGTCCGCCCTTCAATTTTTTCGCGCTCGTCTCTGCATCTCCTCGGCATAAACCAGGCCACGCGCCTCACATATCAGACAAGCTTCGTACTTTATTTTGATCACGAACCGGATCCGTTGCCTTTGACACATGAGGCTTGCAGCGGTTCACCGGGAAGCTTTCATCATCGGTTCCAGATCCCGTGCCACCCAACACGAACATGTTGAAAAATTTTTTTTCGGCGTTTCGCCCCGCATTTCGGGAGTTTCTGTTACCAAATATGAAGCCGCTTAAGGTTAAGCTGCAGCACTAAAGCAAGGAGTCCTTACTTGATTCATCCCCCGGATTCGGGATGACCAACCAAGTGAGCGCGTGGGCCCCAAAGAAAAAAAATTTTGTTTTTTTCCCCGGTTCTTCCCAATTTCCTTTCTTCTGCGAGGTTGTTTCGGCGACCCGTCAAACACTATAGGTGCATCGTTACACGACACCCCATCACAACAACCTAGGCGTTTAAGGCTTATGCAAAATGTAAATACTCGGGTTCAAAGCTAAACCAAAGCTCTTTGAGCCACATTTTTTTCCAAAAGGGGTCATCAGACTCTGACAGATCAACTGTTTTGCATTAATGCTGGTGGTACTGGAACAAAAAAATAGTACTGCCATCTTTTTTTTTTTGGTCCGGGCCGATACCCTCTTTTTAGACGAACAACTCCCGAAAGGAAACAAGGAACACTAATGCTAAAGGACTGTTGGATAGGTATCATGAAAATGTCATTGATATAAGGAACGAGCTACCTTTTCCATACCACACACCACCCATCATCATCATAATATAAAGAGTATTAAAAAAAAACAAAAGGGGGCAATGTCTTCGAGAGAGACAATGTAGTAAAAGGGAAGAGAAACAATGTAAGCCGGGCCTGGACGCCTTTTTTCGTAGGTAGACATTGGTAGAAGTGAAGTTAAGAAAAGGAAAATGTAAAAGTCAAAGTCGTAGTTAAGAGTAATAGTGCTGGCGTGGGAGGTCCATGTGCCGGTCACGCAAAATCGAAGTGAACGCGATACAAGGGGAATACCAAACAAAAGGCAGTCTTGTCACGCATTATGATCTCGAGAAGGTTCCGCTGATCTTCCCCCAAATCTGCTCGATGCCACTCCTTACACTCTCGTTGCTATGTCGGCTAGAGTTGTCATCCCCAGACTGCCTCTTTGCAAAGTTGCCAGCTCCTCCGCGGCCGACGTGGTAGACGGGTGCCGCATCTTCTTCGCGGGCACGCTCACGAGTAAGCTCCTCGTCAAAGCTGAACATGGCACGCTCCGAGTCGGGGTACATGTTGCCAGCACCGCCGCGACCGCAAGAGTAGACGCCACGACTTCGGGACTTGTTGTCGACAGACGCGGGGCGGCTCGAAATGGCAATGGTAGATGAAACGCGCTTTGAGGGGTCGACGAGGCGGTAGTTGCCTGCGCCTCCGCGGCCACCGTGGATGTAGTTGGTGGCGGGGACGGATGGGAGGGGCTCGGTGATTCTGTAAGACGACATGGTGGTTGAGGAGGTTGGTGATATGGGAGTTTGACTGGGATGGAGAGGTACGGTTATCCGGTGGTCGAGGAGCCTTTCTTTATAGAGTTGCTCTGAGCGTGAGGCGGTAGTAGGGCGAGTGAAAAAAAAGGTCTTGAGGGAATATTGTGCACTCGGTGTCTTGGATGAGGGACTTTGCAGTCAAGAAGGCTTTCGGCTTGAGGGCTTTTGATGCTTGCGATGCTTGCGATGCTTGCGATGCTGATCAGGGCGGAGGGTCCCATGGCGGTCCTGGGGGAGGTTCTTATAGACGTTGGGCAAGCGGAATGGGGGCGACAAGTGGATGTTGGCAAAAGAGCCTTCGACGCAGCAGACACCAAACAAAGGGCAGTCCATGGCGTCAAAGTGAATCGCTATGCCCATAACTGATCGGACGGGTGAGAGCTCGAAATCAGGTCGAGCGCCAGCCAGAGCCGGGGTCTGACGCAATTGCTGGCGGGCTGAGCGGCGCATTGGGGCCGGGGTTGCCCGTGATGGGGCAGCGGCAGGGGTGCGGTCAGCTGCTGCAGCGCGTGCAGACGAGCGGTAAAGCAGCCAGCTGTCCTCCCCCTTTCCGCCTCGCCCCCAGCCCACCGACCGTGCTGGGCTTGGCGGTGCTTGGCGGTGCTTGGCGGTCGCAAACTCCAACAACTCGCCCCAACACACTCGCTGAGCACTCTCGCGCTCTCTCTCTTGTCTCTGCCCCCATCGCGCGTGCTGACTCGCAGTGAGAGAGATGAGATACTGCCATTTGCATTCACCCATGCCGCGCCTCGACTCCAAATAATAGCTCGTAGAAAGTGGGGCGACTACTACGGGGCAAAGTCAGTGCTCGCAGAGTTTATCCGGGAGAGTCATCTCACGTCTCCGCTGCTTTTACGGCGGTCTGTTCCCATCTCGTAATTGTGCGTTGCTCGTCCCCCAGCGTGATCAGTTGCAAGCGACAGCCAAGTCCGGCTTTCCAGTTAACGGCATCGTGAGATTCGGGAGAGGACTGTTGCCATCCAGTCGCGACCGATGCCTGCTACACGAGTCTCTGGCGCTCTCGGAGGGCTGGCTCAAAGGAAAACTCTTCACCAAGTGACGTTGGCCAATGCTTGCTTCCTCCCTCCGCCTGCGAAGGGGCAACCTGTGGTAAACACGTTTTCGCGCACGGCTCGATGGGTAATTGTCATTCCCGGCGTTTCCAACACTCCCAGTAAAGCAAACAGGACTCGATGGTATGCGTGGCGCCGGCGCTGCCATGGTGGGAGAGGCGGATAGTCCTCTGTTTCGAGCCCAGCCACTGCGCACTGTGCAGAAGCCCAACCAATTTCCCATTTCACTCCATCCTCTCTCTCTCTATCCTCTCTCCATCCTCCCCCCTCACACCGCCGGTTCCCATCGTGACGATGGTGGCTGTGGAATGGAGAGCGCAATCACCTGAGACCGGTCGCACGCGCCCAACAGAAACCTAGAGTTGAACAGGCGTGACGACTGGAGGCCACGATGTTCTGCAGGAACGGCGCTGGATTCCAGAACGCGGTCTTGCGGTGACGCCGCTTCCAGAGCGAGCTGGACTCAGCGCTGGCCCAACTTCCTGGGCTGATGTCTCGACCACACGGATTGCGCGTGTGTTGCGTGCTGTTGCTCAGATGGACCGTCTGCATGCCCGGACCCCATTTGTTTGGTTCCCTTCCCCGCAATCCGCCAATTTCCTGGTGGAACCCATGTGTACGTTAGTACATGCCATCCATCCAATACATACCCACACACACATACACATACATACATAGCAGTACAGAACAGCCCTGTGTACAGCACACCATTGCCAAGGGGGGCTGTTCCTTCAGCCCCCCGCTCTGCTGCCAAACCTGGGACCCCAACCTGGGACCAACCCTTCACGCCGCAGCTCCACCCAAAAAAGATGCCAATAAAGATGCCAAAAACAGCAATGCAATTCTGACCGCCCGTAGACGCATCTCGAATCTTCCCAATCCGTTCAGCTCCGTGCTCCAGCGGAATCCGCATGTACAGCCAGCCCTCGAGAATCGTGGCGTGGCTGACCCGGCCAGAGCGATGCGCTCGACTGGACAACCGGCCTATCAACAGGGAGCCGTGACAAACACCGGACAAAACCCAGTGCGCAGTCTCCTCTCCTCCACACCAGATGGGCACAGATCGTCCCCCTCCTCTCTGTACAATACAGGAACGGCATACTACTGCCCTGACCGGTTTGGGATATGCAGCCCGCTAATCTGATGTCAGATCCCTTGGAATTCGCCCGTGTACTACATACATAGCAGCATGTGTGTGTGCCTTCTCGGCTATGGGGAAAGCGCAGAGACTGAACCCCCAGAGATAAGAACTCCGCACACCATAGGACGGCTGCGATCAACCACAACGACCCCACATTACTTCGTGCTGCTACTCCACAACGGCCGCCAGAAGAAACGTGAAACACTCCCGAAGATGGCTCGCAGACTCCTCCACTTCTCCCCCACTATCCCCCACCATCTCGACCAGGTTCCGCGCGGGAACTAAGGGCTCGCCCCGCTCGACCCCCGAAACCAGAGATGACGGCTATATTTAATGATAGACCCCAATGATAAGAACTATGAATCCCAGCACGCCCCTGCCGATCACCAACACCTCCTTTTTCATCTTTCTTTTTCCCCTTCGTTTCCCTCTCGTTTCTTTTGGCGGTTATATAGCGCTTCAGAAACCACACCAACACAATACCCGAGCCACAGAGAGAGATACTTTCGGGACAAGTCCCGGGTATTTCGCGTTACGGCTGTTGGGGCATCGGGAAGCTCTTGCCGTAAAGTACTGTCTGTGGCTATGTCTCGCACGGTTCTCCACATGATATAAGAAAGATTGCTAACGTAACCTCACGTACATTATGCAGGTACTGTGTGCACTGTGCTTCTTTGAAGATCAGGGGCCGCTCCGGGGCGGCACCCACCCCCCTTTGAGAATTATCAAATAATAGTCAGACCTGCTTGTTCTCCTCATTACTTGGTCCGAGCACAATATTGCATTCCGCGATAAGACTGTCCTCCTATTCTTCCACAACTTGATATGGGTTGAAACACGCTGCCTTGCCCAAGATAAGCCTTGACAACCTGCGCCTTGGAGAAAATCTTCAATTAATGCGCGCCCTCCTTGGACTGCAGGCTCCAGAGGAGACTCCACCCAAATCGATGCGTTATAAACACAATCAACGCCAAGGGCCGGACCCCGCGCGGAACTCTGCCGCAGGTCCCCCGATGGACCCATAGCAAGACGGATAAAACAGCAAGTTCAGTGAACATGTTATGTTTTTCGGGTCAATCCGGGATCGGTTTCTCTTTCACGATACGATCAGGCAGACTCGCTGGTGTGAGTCAGAAGGAAAAAAAATGTTGGAACTCCAAATATACGTCGAACTACAACATCATAGCCCTCGAGGGAAGAATGAATGACTAAGACCCCCAAAAAAAACCCCCCCAAAAAAAAGAAAGAAAACTTGGATGCAAATTTAGGGCTTTTATGTTTAGGCGTCGCTGATTTAGGGAATAGCAGGAATAGTAAATATCGGATTTTTTTTTTTTATATTCTCACCCGAGTGTAGTAACATTGATATCGTTAAAATAGATGATCCTACAGAATCAAAAACCTAGCGAAATTGAAAAAAAAAACCGCCTTTTAATACGACAGTATAATAATAATCATAACAGTGACATACTAAGCACTAGAGGAACACGCAGGAATGTACGATACTACTTACGTAGTAAGAAGAAGGTGTAGAATATATTTATTACATGTAACGTACGCACGCATATCGAACCTTATTTGCGTCCAGGCGTCTAGATGACGCCGTCTATGAAGCCTCCCCATCAACACATACTTATTCATAGAACTATAGTGTTCTACTTTCATTCATTTATCCTCTTCCGATGATGTCGTCAACCCCCTTCTTGCCTTTCTCCTAAACCCGCCTACAAGGTTGCTCAGCTTGTGCTTCGTTGGATCTTTCGATTTGTGGTTGACTCTAGCTTCAGTAGCACACCCTTCAACTTCATCCAAGATGCCACCGTCGCGGATACGGTCTGTGGGCGTTGTACGGTAGTTCGACTGCCTAGGGAATAGTGAAAAGGATGGCTTATGAGCTAAGGCCGGAGAATAGTTCTCCAGCTGCTCAATGAGTTCCTCCCATTTAAATGAACTTTGACTACTCGGTCTTTCCGCTTGTTCTGCCTTCGCTAGGCATTCCTTTGTCCGTTGCTGCAAGTCCGCACATAGCTCATGGAACTTCAAGACGTCTCCGTCCAATATCTGGTGCTTGCTAGTTCGTGCCAGACAGTCAAGCCACAGCGTTACCAGCTCAGCGAAAGCACGGGCATGATCGATTAGATATGGTAGCGATGGAAATCCTTCCCGAGATGTCGGTGGCAACCTTGCTAATATTGTTATAGGGGTTGCGTAAGAGGGCGGTATCGCAGACGAAAGATCGAGCTCTGGCGAAACAGAGCAGATAGTATCGATAAATTCTTTGAACAGTTGTCGGTGAGTGGTAAGGAACCGGTTCATAGGTTCCATCCACGACTCTTTCGCACCGAAGGAGGACATATTAGCAAGGCCTTGCAAGCTCTTTGCAATCAATGTTAAGGTCCTTTGAGCTTTAGGTTTTGGATGATCTGCAAAATATCAGTTAAATGGTACGGTCCAAAGGGACAATAAGCTCACCCCTAAGTAACCCAAAGAGTTTTGGGTTAAGAACTGCTGGACAGATGAAACGAAGGAAAAGAAATCCTGAAACACTACTGTATGCTATTGTGCGTAGGAAATCGCCGTATTTATCTTCAGCACAAGCTCGGATGTGACGGAATATCTTTCTCAGCTCTGTAGGACATCTAGAGGCTGATTGGGAGATGGAGTCCCAAACACCCTCAGTCAACTTGAGCAGATTCTGCCAATTCTTGTCCAACTCTTCCACAGTCTGAATCCGTGCGGGGTCAACCTCGCAATCGAGATCGCACTCTTGGATCTCTAAGAGCTTCCCGCACAGGGTATCCTCTAGGTACTCTTTCCCTAGACGCTTCATTTGAAGGTCAAGAGCCTTAGTGAGAAGGGAATTGCCCCTAAAGAGTAGGTTTGCCTCCACCGTAGCAGATTTTCCGAGATCACGAATAAGAATTTCTCGGTCGCTTGACGAGTCGAATGAGTCGTTCGAGCCGGCCCTCCTATTAAATCGTAGTCTTGAAGCCGACGGTTCTTTGCTGAATCCATCTATCTCCTCCTCTACTAGTGTCATGAGCCATTCGCCTGCTTGTCCTGACACCTGGAATATGTCGAGTAGCGTCTCCGATAGACGTCGCAGTTCTGACGGAATCGCACGCGCAATCTGCAGAGTCAAGTTGTTAGAAAACCCATGAAGTAGTTCAGACAGCTGCTGATAGTCCCGGGACATCAAAACGACCAGCTCTTGTGCTCGTAATTTTAAAAACATTTCCCCAACACTTTCGCCCCTATGGTTCACTAGAGGCCACCACCCTTCCGTCTCTTTGCCACAATCAAGGTCCTCCAGCTCGATTTCGAGCCTCCCATACGTCATGTCAAGTGCAGTCCCGGACGCAGTTCCGTCTGTGCCATTGAGCGCTCCAATAACTGCACCAGTATAAGAGCCCGTATTCGACATCGTCACATCTGGCGGACTTGGTCGCCTCCCTCCCCTTTTAAGGATAATAGATATCCGAGATAGCACAGCTGGCAAGCCGAAGAATTCATAATCCTCACGCCAAAATGGATTGCTAGTATTTGATTTAAGCATTGTTCTCGCGCGCACTTCGCCATCGAGCCAAACTTCACAGAAATAACCTGTACCTGCAGCATCCCTTTCCGCAACACCAGACAGCCTAGCTCGCAATCCAGGCTCTAGCGTGGCTTGGGTACGATGGCTGCCAAGTTTTGCTTCGACGATACGGAGCGATAGTGACCTTTCCACACGGAACATGTCCCTGGTTGGGGTAGTAAAAATGCCACACATAGATAGGGACAAGGTGAGATTTTCACCGTGTATTAGCTCCGGCCCGTAGAGCTCTGGAATCGTGAAGGCTCGTAGAAGTACAAACCAAACCTCGAACAACACGCGGGACTCGAGAGAAAGATACACAGGCCGAATGAGAGAGAGGGATGTGGATGACGACGTATACTGCGGGTAGATTCCAATACAGAAATCTTCATCAAGGACGGTCCGATCAAGCTGCTGTATCGCGCATCTTGATAATTGCGACAGCTGAATAACTGATAGGAGGGTAACATCAGATTCAGCATATAGCTTGAACTCCCCATTCTCCTGAAGGATACAAGAAACCTCAAGCCAGGGCCGGGTTGAAATTTTCCGCGCGATGCTCGGAAGCGATGACGCCGGCTTTGTATGACTACCTGTGTCCCAGAGCAACATTTTCCCAACCTTTATGATGGAAGCATCTTTCGAAACCGAGGCATCGGAATTCCGCCGGCGGTCTCCAAGACGACGTTCGGAGGCGATTACAGTGGTTTGCAACTTCGTCATTTTGTTTTGGGCACCTTTTGGGCGAATCGGTTGCCAGCACAATAGCGCAGCTAACCAAGAATCAAACTGGTCCGAATTAGAAGGTCTAATCTGCGTCTGAAGCCCCAACGTGTGTGTCGAGATCTCAATTTCAGAGGTTTGGCTCCCCCCAGCGGCGCTTGTTTTGATTCGGCAGCCCCTGAGGTCCGGTACTAAAGTCCTTTGGGGTGAACTGCCAGCCCGTTCCTGATGTACGAGACTTCCACTTTCTTCATCGATAAAACAGTAACCAGAACACCAAGACGATATGGCTCCAGTTTTAAATTCGAGAGTCCCCTGCATTCGCCCACAAGTCACTCTCATCAACTGTAAAATCTTGTTGGCATCTTCAGTTGGCATTGGAGACGGAAGTGAGTCGCTAACCGGCGGGGGCTGTATTCCTCGAGTGCCACTGCGCGACATAGAATTGATAAGGCGCTGTCGTTCCCCAGCGCCGCCCCTCCCTTCAGTTATATGGGCCGGCGATGAGGCCTTTGACGGGCGGCTAATGGTGCTGGTGGAGACAGGTGACGAATCTCGCCACCCTCGAAAGGCATTTGGCCCAGCTGCGTGCACAGAACCTATCCTATGCCGGGTTCTAGATACGAAAGACGACGGGGATGGGTCTCGAGGTCTTTCCTCCAACGTCCTCGTCCGTGGTCTTGCGAAGACTTCTCTAGCCGACTCCGCTATGGGGAGACTTTCGTTCCAGCTCGATTGGGCAAGCTGCTCATTGCTTTGGATTTCCGACTCCCCATCATTAGTTGAACGAGGAGAAGCCGAGGGTGAGACCGTCGCAAAGCCGCCTATGTGCTTCTCCGCAACATCTTCCAACGCCTCATCGATCGATTCTGGGGTGACTGGCCGAATACTCGAGTCTTGGAAACCGACACGATAACGAGGTGATCTCCGTTTCTCCACGGAGGATAGAGTTGAACCCGGATATATTGTGGTCCGAAGATCGGGCCTTTTCTGAGAACTCAACACGCGTCCAGACCCCCTAGATTGTCCCTTGTCCATGTCTTGCAAATTCATCCGCATCCGCCAGAAGTACTTCCTCTCATCCCCCGCCGTTTATTCCTTACCGCCCCGACAGGACTCCAGACGAGACTAATATTAAAGGCAACCTGAAAACGTCTCCCTTTCCTTTCCGCCCTAAGTGTCATCTGGGCTGGGCAGGATATCGGCGAGCACCCAGATGAAGATTCGATACAGCCTAAAGTGATCGGGAAGTATCCCAAGATCAAACTATTGACCCGAAAAGAACTGGTCGCGCAACCGTAAATAAAATAAAGTGCTTCGGCTGTCGCTGAGGGAAATCCAGTCCGGCGGTGAGAGATCTTGAGTGCTAACACAGGTCAGAGCGACAATGGCAGTAAGGCCAACACGCTAATAGGAAATTAGGTAACGCTATTCAGAGAACTTTCGGCAATCCCCAACAACAGTCGAGTCGCGCTGCAAGAATATCGGGGCAATGGACTCCATTCTTATAGCGCGATTATTCTCATATATTCTTATAGTAAGAGCCCAGGATTGGGGTGGAGCCGCGTATTCATGTTCTTATAACGCGATAATTCTTATAACGCAAGACTCTTGCAAGGCGACTGTAGCCGAGATTTGAACTTCATAGGCACTAAAAAAACAAGTCTTTATTAACATCATTTAACATAGCTTAAAATCTATGGACTTTATATAGAACCAAATGAAGATGAGATGATAGTTTACCCTGCCTATTAATTTACATACCTCCCAGATGCTGGTATGTCCACCTTGCCTGTTTGCAGAGCCCATCCATTCTGCAGTCCAGCTAACTCAACTCAATAGTTGTTGAAATTTCAAGCCTGATGGTATACCTGGGGGTGGGCTGATAGTGCCCGAAAGTGTTGTTAAAATAGGCTTGAACACATTGAAATTTCAAGCCTAATGGTATGCCTGGATAGGCTGATAGTACCTGAAGGGAGTGCCTAAAGAGGGTGTCTGTGACACCAACCAGTGTATTTGTGCTTCCACATCATCACTCCTTACTGTCCAATTGATACACCTCTTATTACCCTGCATTTCCTACATTCATTTTATCCCTTAACTGTGGGTAACCCTATGGCTTAAATGTTAGGTACCTAGGATAGGCACTTGGGATGCCTAAGAACAATTCTTTAAGCATGCCTAAGTAATTCACTATAATGCCTAAGAATAATTCTCTAGGCATATCTAAGAAGCCTAAGAGAATTTATTCATGCCTAAACTCTAGTTAAAGAAGATGCCTAACATTAATTAAGGGTGCCTAATGTGTTTCCTTTTTCTCTAAGTAAGCAACTTGAGGCCCTTTTTGACATGACCATTGTATAGGAGATAGATGGGTTTTAGTGATTCACATACAAAAATAATATTTTTGAAAAGTGAAAACAACTCTAGAGCTCCTTTTTGTGAAGTTTTGATTGAATGCCACCTGGTGGGTAATATGAAGGTGTTGACTTCAAGTAATCAAGCAAAAATATTTACCAGTGTATTTACTTGACTAGCTATACTCTACTGTCTCTAAGGTCTAGTTAAGAAAATACCTAAAGCAATTGATTCTACAGTGGGTTCGCAAAAGTGTCCGCCAATTTCCAGTCGGGATTTGCGAAAACGCGTCCAACTTCTCAATGCGCATTTGGCAACCATGCCTCTGCGCACACCCCTAGGCCCTGCAAGTGCAAATGCACGCGTCCAAAAGAAGAATAAGACCTCTCGACTCGAATTGAGCCCTCACAAGCGTTCTGTTATCAAAGGTTTACACAAGGCGGGCTGTTCTGCACAGCGCATCTCTGAGATTGAGAATACACCATGCTCAACAGTGCGCGACACCATTAAATGTCTCAACACCAGACCTAAAGGCCACTCTTTACCTCGTTCTGGACGTCCTCCGATACTTACCAAAGTCGAAAAACGTTCAATTATTCGATTTGTTCGCGAAAATGTCAAAGCGACTTATGCTCAAGTTAAGCAGCAGTTACAGCTTAATTGCAGTCACGATACGATCCGCCGCATTGTTAGAAAGCTAGGAATAAAGAAGTGGTTAGCCAAAAAGCGACCAATTCTAACTAAAGAGGCTGCTAAAGCACGTTTAGCATGGTGTCGGGAGCGTCAGAATTGGACAACAGAGCAATGGCAAGATTGTATCTGGTCAGATGAATGCAGCGTTGAGCTCGGTACCAGCAAGCAACCAGAATATTGCTTCAGAACACCACAACAGAAATGGGATAAAGAGATGATACAACCTTATCACAAGAGTAAAGCTTGTACTATAATGGTATGGGCTGCATTCTGTGGATATAGGCGGTCACAGCTAGTGTATATGCCTGGTGATCCTGAGGCAAAGCGTGGTGGTGTTACAGCAGCTGTATACTTGGAGATTCTTGAAGATGAGCTACCAACAATTTGGGAACCGGGCTTGTTGTATAT
>JAJDFF020000307.1:0-39811 GCA_021527025.2 Geoglossum cookeanum | reverse complement strand
CCATGGGGATATAAATACACACGCACGCGAGAGCAGCGCCGATTTCGACCTGTTCTGGACGGCGTACCCCCGGAAGATCGGCAAAGACGACGCCCGCAAGAAGTTCGCTGCGGCGATCCGCGGCGGGGCCACGATTGGCCAGCTTGTCGCCGGCGTGAACCGCGATCGACAGCGCCAGTGGCTAGACCGACCACCCGACATGGTTCCGCACCCGGCGACCTGGCTGCACCAGGGCCGGTGGAAGGACGAACCCGACCAGCATCAACCCCAGGCCCAAGGCCAACCCCATGAACGCCGTCACTCTCCCTCCGATAAGTTCGAGCGCCGTCAAGCAAACCTTGAAAGGGCTCTCGCCGGGTTTGACCTCGCTGTTGGCCTACGAGCCGAGCAATCTGAGGGCGGTCTCTGAAATCGCCCGCAGTCCGGGGATGCTCGCGGAGGCCAAGGCGGCGCTTCCTGCCCTGGAAGCCAGAGCCAAGGCCCCGGCGCCGCACGACGAGATCAAACAAATCATCGGCGCCAAGTTCAGCACCTACCCGCAGCCGGAGCGCAACGCGGGCGAATGGGCGATGTTCTGGGCCGACTACCTCACGGTCTTGGAGGACGTCGCAGCTTCGGCGCTACTCGCGGCGATGGATGCGGTTATCCGGGATCCGAAGATCGAATTCCTCCCCAAGCCAGGGAAGCTGCGCGAAATCGCGATGATGACCGAGAACAAGGCGGTTCGGGCCTTTGATCGCGCCCGGCAGGCGGTGGAGCATCGCGAGCCGGAGCCTGAAGGCCCCAAGGTCCCGCTGCCCGAGATCAAGATCGGCGGGGCACGCCTTGAGCCCAGCGACGCCGACAAGGACCGCGTCCGCCGGCAGATGCGCGAGTACATCGCCCAGGACGACGCGCGAAAGGCCGCCCAAGCCGCAAAGGCGAAGGCCCATCTGCCCGACAGTTCCGGGCCCGCGACTGAATCCGGCATCACCGAGGCCATGAAGCTTAAGCTCGCCAAGGACCGTGCAGCATGACCGCCGCCGCGACCCGACCCCGGAGCGACTGGCCACAGGCTCGGGTCGATGCGCTGCGCGTGCTGTTCGACGAAGGCCTCAGCCACGAGCTGATGGCCCGCAAGATGGGGATCGGCAAAGGCGCCATCTCCGCCAAGCTCGATCGCCTCGGCTGGGAGCGCTCGGCCACCATCGTCGCCCTTCGCCCAGACCGAAGCGTAACGATCCTTCGAGCGGAGGAGCGCAGGGTCCGCGCTGCCGCTCAGCGTGAGACGGAGGCCCTGACCATCGGGTTCACGCTGCTGGAATTGCCGGGCTGGGGTTGTCGCTGGCCCTTGGGGCTATCGAATGGGGAGCGGACGTTCTGCGGCTGTCCGCGAAAATCGCAGTCCTACTGCGAGGGCCACGAGCGCCGCGCTCGCGTAAAATCAACCACGCCGCTTCGATGAGCGGAACACCGGCCCCTGCCGCCAGGACACGCCCATGCGCCCGATCGACGAACTAGAAGCCCTGGACCCTGCCGACCCTGTCGAAGCTCAAGAGGCGATAGACGAGGCGATCATCGCCAACCAGTACATCGACACCCAGGCCCGCATCGAGCTGTCCCGGCAGGCGGCGCAGCGCACGGCGATCTCGCCAAACGCGATCAGACTGGCGAAGCGGGGATGATGACGCCCAAGAAGCTCGCGTTCGTCCGCGAGTATCTGATCGACCTCAACGCCACACAGGCCGCCACCCGCGCCGGCTACAGCGCCAAGACGGCGAAGCAGCAGGGCGCACGACTGTTGACGGATGTTGACGTTGCCGCAGCCGTCGCTGCTGCGCAGGACGCCCGCATCGAGCGGGTCGAGATCACGCAGGACTGGGTGCTGTCCCGCCTGGCAAGCGTGGCCGAGCGCTGCCTCCAGGCCGAGCCCGTCTATGATCGCAAGGGCGACCGCGTGATGGTCGAGACGCCCGATGGCGACGAGGCTCCAGCCTTCACCTTCAACGCCGCCGGCGCGAACGGCGCGCTCGGCCTGCTCGGCAAGCACCTGGGCATGTTCAAGGAGCGCGTGGAACACACCGGGGCCGATGGTGGCGCGATCCAGACGCACACCGACGTTGACGTCTCGGGTCTGACGCACGCTCAGCTTCGAGCCTTGGCGGCCATCCCGGTCAAATGACCAACCCGCGCGACGCCGCCATCGCCGCCCGTCGCCGCCTGGCCAAGGAATCCCTGGCCGACTTCGCCTGCATGGTGGATATCCCCACCGCTCCGATCACCGACGCTGACGACGAGGACGCCTTCAGCGTCATGCGGCTGGACAAGGGCCTGGCCGACCACCACGCTCTGCTCTGCACCGAGCTGCAGGATCTAGCGGACGGCAAGACGCCGAACCTGATGGTTCTGATGCCGCCCGGCTCGGCCAAGTCCACCTATGTCGATGTGGTGTTCATCCCGTGGTTCATGGCGCGCTTTCCCCGGCGCAACGTGATCCTGGCCAGCTACGCCGCTAGCATCGCCCGCAAGCAGGGCCGCCGGGCTCGCCAGCTCGTCAACTCCACCGCGTTCGGCTCGCTGTTCCCTGGTGTCGGCCTTTCCGGTCACGCCAAGGCGGCGGACGAATGGTCGCTGACCACCGGCGGCGAGTACATGGCCGGCGGCCTGTTGGGCGGGCTGACCGGCAACCGCGGCGCCCTGGGCGTGCTGGACGATCCTGTCGCCGGCCGCGAGGAGGCCGAGAGCGAGACGATGCGCCAGAAGACGTGGGATGCCTACGTCGACGACTTCTGCTCGCGCCTGATCCCCGGCTCCCCCCAGGTGCTGATCCTCACCCGTTGGCATCAGGACGATGTCGCCGGCCGGATCCTGCCCGAGCACTGGAACGGCGAGAGCGGCTGGTTCGACGGCCGCGACGGGCGCCGCTGGAAGGTGCTGTGTCTTCCCGCCCTGGCCGAGAAGGCTGACGACCCGCTCGGCCGCGCCAAGGGCGAGAGCCTGTGGCCGGAGTGGTTCGGCCGGGCCACGGGCGATCCGATGGACCACTGGCGGCCGTTCCAGCGCAATGTGCGCACATGGTCCAGCCTCTACCAGCAGCGCCCCAGCCCTGAGGAGGGCACGTATTTCCAGCGCGGATGGTTCCGGCGCTTCACCGAAGAGACGTTGCCCCGCTCGCTGCGCTACTTCGGAACCAGCGACTACGCCGTGACCGAGGGCGGAGGCGACAACACCGTCCTGCGGGTGTGGGCCGTGGACAGCGCCCAGCCGCCGAACATCTACCTGGTGGACGGTTGGCGCGGCCAGACGACGTCGGATGTGTGGATTGAGACCCAGATCGACCTCATAGAGCGCTATCGCCACAAGGGCGGGATCCAGCGCTGGGTCGGCGAGGCCGGTGTGATCCAGAAGGCGATCGAGCCGATGCTGGTCCGCCGCCTGCGAGAACGCCGCATCTCCTGCCGCCTGGAATGGCTGGCCAGCGCCGTGGACAAGCCCAGCCGCGCCCGTGGCTCTCAGGCCCTCGCCCGTGAAGGCCGAGTATTCGTCCGCGACGACGCCGATGGCGACTGCTTCCTGGACGAGGCCGCCGCGTTCCCGGCCGGAAAGTATGACGACGATGTCGACAACCTGTCGCTGATGGGCCGGATCATCGACACGATCTCAGGCCCGGCGCGGAAGGACCGCCCGACCCACGCCGAGGACTTCAACCCCTACGGCTGACGTTTCGCCGCATGGGATAATGGCCCCAGCCGCTTCGATCTTCCGCGAGCAACGCCATGTCGCCCAAAGTTCCCAAGCCCGCTCCGATGATCGCGGCCCCGCCTCCACCGACCGTGAACCAGGCGCGCGTGGACGCGGAGGCGGGTGATCTGCTGCGCAAGCGGCGCGGCCGGGCCTCCACCTTCGTGAGCGACCCGCTGGCTCGCAGCTCCGGCGGCGTGGCCACCGCGATGCTTCAGGCCGGGACCAAGCAGTCGATGGGGCAGGGGGCGTGAGCGACAGCCGCGTCGAGGACGTCCTGCGCGACCAAGGCCAGATGGAGGCCGACCGAGGCAACTGGGAGTCTCACTGGCAAGAAGCCGCTGAGCGTGTGCTTCCCCGCCAGCGCGACTTCAACCAGATGAAGCGGGCCGGTGGCGAGAAGCTGAGCGAGAAGGTCTTCGACAGCACCGCGCCGATGGCCCTGGAGAAGTTCGCGGCCGTGATGGAGGGGATGCTCGCGCCCCGCACCCAGCGCTGGCACGAATTGACCGTCAGCGACGAGAACCTGAAGAACGACCCGGAGGTCAAGGCCTACCTCTACGAGGTCACGTCGGCCCTGTTCCGCGCTCGCTACGCCGCGACCGCCAACTTCGCCGGCCAGGCCAACGAGAACTTCATGGGCCTTGGCGCATTCGGCACCGGTGGCGTGTTCGTCGACGACCATGTCGGACGCGGCCTGCGCTACAAGGCCACGGCCCTGGCTGAACTGTTCATCGCCGAGAACTTCCAGGGCGCCGTGGACAAGGTCCACCGTCGGTTCGAGATGACCGCCCGGCAGTGGAAGCAGAAGTTCGGCGAGGAGTGCCCTCCCGCCATCCTGAAGGCCGCTGACAAGGAGCCGGAGCGCAAGTTCGAACTGATCCACTGCGTCAAGCCGCGCGAGGACGCGCACTGGTCGCGGATGGACTATCGCGGCATGCCGTTCGCCTCCTACTACGTGGCCTACGAGGGCCGGAAGCTGATGCGCGAGGGCGGCTATCGCGCCATGCGCTACGCCATCAGCCGGTATGTGACGGCTCCCCGCGAGACTTACGGCCGCTCGCCAGCCATGACCGTGCTTGCCGACATCAAGACGGCCAACGAGCAGCAGAAGACCTTACTCAAGACCGGCCAACTCGTCGCTCAGCCGCCCATGCTCCTCAGCGACGACGGCGCGCTTGGCCCGTTCAAGATGACGCCCAACGGGCTCAACTACGGCGCCCTGGGCCCCAACGGCGAGGAGTTGGCCCGTCCGCTCCAGATCGGCGCGAACCTGCCGATCACGCTGGAGATGCAGCAGGACACGCGCGGCGTCATCAAGGAAGGCTTCCTCGTCGATCTGTTCCGCGTGTTGATCGAAAACCCAAACATGACCGCCACGCAGGCGATGCTGGTCGCGCAGCAACAGGGCATGTTCCTGGGCCCAGCCATGGGTCGTCAGCAATCGGAGTTCCTCGGCCCACTGATCGCCGCCGAGATCGACATCCTGGCCCAGGCCAACGCCCTGCCGGAAATGCCGCCGCAACTGGCCGAGGCCGGCGATGTGGTGAAGATCGAATACACCTCGCCCCTGGCCTTGGCCCAGCGGGCCGGGGAGGGCGTGGCCATCAGCGGCATGATCGAGGACGCCGTTGCCATCCAGCAATTCGACCCGACGGCCGTGAAGGTCGTGAAGTGGGGAGACGCCTTCCGGACCATGGCCGAAGTGCGCGGCGTCAAGCCCAGCCTTCTGCATACCCCGGAGGAGATGGAAGAGATCCAAGCCGGTGACGCCCAGGCCCTCCAAGCCCAGGAGGCGCTGGCCGCCGCCGGTCAAGCCGGGAAGGCCGCCAAGGACTTCGCCGGCGCCCAGGCGCTTGCCGGGACCACCGGCCTGGCGCCCAACGTCCTTGGTGAGGCCGCATGATCCGCGACATGGTCGAGATGCGTCTGAACCGCAAGCGCGCCTATCGCCGACTGTTCCCGGTCGAGCGCGGCATGGTCGTGGGCGACGCCCGCGCCATCCTCGCCGACCTGAAGAAATTCGCCCGCCTGCCGGATGCGCCGATCGTGCGCGACGGCCACGGCCGGGTTGACCCGATCGCCTCCGCGCTCCTGACCGGGCGCCAGGAGGTCGTGAACCGCATCCTGGCGATGATCCACATGGATGACCGCGTGATGCTCAATCTCCACGAGGACCAAGACTGATGAGCGATACCGCCACTGGCGCCGCTGCCGAACTGCTTGCCGCCCCCGCCGCCGATCCGGCGCCCGCCGCCCCGGCTGTCGTCGATCCCGCCACCCAGACCCCGGAGGCCCTGGCCGCCGCTGCCGAAGCCGCCGCGAAGGCCGCGCCAGCCGCCGGCGAGCCGTGGTTCAAGGCCGTCGCCGATCCCGACCTCAAGGGCTGGCTGGAGAACAAGAACTACGAGAGCCCCGAAGCCATGGCCGCCGCGCACCGTGGCCTGGAAAAGCTGCTCGGCTCCGAGAAGGTCCCGCTGCCGAAGGATGACGCCGACACCGAGGGCTGGGATCGGGTCTACAAGGCCATGGGCCGCCCCGACGCCCCCGAGGGCTATGGCCTGGGGGAGTTGGCCGGCGGCGACGAGGGTTTCGCCCAGCAGATGGCGGGGCTGCTGTTCGAGGCTGGTGTCGGCCAAAAGCAGGCGCTGCGCATGGGCGAGCGCTGGAACACCTACATGACCGAGCAGACCCAGGCGGCCGAGCAGGCGTTCAAGACCCAGTCCACCCAGGATCTGATCGACCTGAAGACCGAATGGGGCGGCGCGGCGCCGGCCAAGCTGGAGCACTACAAGCGCGGCTGCGCTCAGTTCGGCGTCTCGGCCGAGGAAATGCAGGCCATCGAGACCAAGATCGGCACCAAGCGCGCCATCAGCCTGTTCGCCAAGATCGGCGAGGGCCTGGGCGAGGCCGAGTTCATCGAGGGCGACACCACCAAGCAGATGGGCATGACCCCGCAGGCGGCGAAGGCCCGCAAGGACGCGCTGATGGCCGACAAGGACGGTTGGGCCAAGCGCTACCTGGGCGGCGGGGCCGATGAACGCGCCGAGCTTGAGCGCCTGAACAAGATCATCAGCCCGCCAGCCGCCCAATGAGCGCCTCCGCGATCACCGACCAAGACGTTGCGGTGCGGCTTGAGGTGCTAAAATTGGTCAACCGCTTCGATCACTCCCCCGAGCAGATCATCGAGCGAGCGGCGGCCCTTGAGAAGTTCGTCCTGAAGGGCGCGCCGATCACGGGCCGCCAAGCCGACACGCGCAAGCCCGGCTGATCTGATCGACTGAGCTACCTGGCCCCGCATAGCGGACACGCCGACTGGACCTGAAACCCCAATCGGAGTTGCCCCGCCATGACCGCGGCCCCCATCGAGACCATGTACGTTCAGTCCTACGCGGACAACGTCACGCTGCTGGTGCAGCAAAAGGAGAGCCGCCTCGAAAAGGCGGTGACCATCGGGACCTACAAGGGCGAAGCCGCCTCGCCGGTCGAGCAGATCGGCGCCGTCGCCGCCCAGAAGAACGGCGGGCGCGGCCAGCAGGTTCGCCCGATCGAGGCCCCGACCGACCGCCCCTGGGTCTATCCGGAGGACTACAACCTTCCGCAGCACGTCTACGGCGTGGACAAGCTGCGCATGGTGGTCGATCCGACCTCGGCCTTCAACGTCAACGCCGCCCAGGCCATGCGCCGGGCCAAGGACGACGAGATCGTCGCGGCCTTCTTCGCCGACCGCAAGACCGGCAAGAGCGGAGGCACGACCACCGCGTTCCTCGCGGCCAACCAAGTTTCGGTCAACGTCGGCGGCACCGCCTCCGGCATGAACGTCGCCAAGCTGCGCAAGGGCAAGCAGCTGCTGATGTCCTACGACCTGGACGAGGATGAAGAGATTTTCTGCGCCATCAACTCGATCCAGCACGACAACCTGCTGAACGAGATCCAGGTCATCTCCTCGGACTTCAACGGTCGCGAGGCGCCGGTGCTGAGCGAAGGCAAGGTGACGCGCTTCCTGGGGGTGAATTTCATCCACCTGGAACGCCTGCCGGTCAACGGCTCGTCCTACCGTCGCGTGCCGCTGTGGGCCAAGTCGGGGATGCACCTGGGCATCTGGAACGACATCAAGAACGACATCACCCAGCGCAAGGACCTCGAGGGCCTTCCCTACCAGCTCTACACCGAGATGACCCTCGGTGCGACGCGGCTGGAGGAGAAGAAGGTCATCGAACTGCCCTGCGCCGAATCCTGATCGCCAGCCTGAAGGAGGCCCACCATGGCCGTCGTGAACACCAAGTCCCTGGCGATCTCGAACCGAGACGCCCAGCCCAAGATCCTCAACCCCGGCTATCTGGACGGCCAAGGCCTTCACACCAAGCGAGGCACCGTCGAGAAGGCCACCACCGACAGCGACGCCTCGGTCTATCGGTTCTTCGCGATCCGGTCCTCCGACGTGGTCAACTCGCTGGAACTGTTCAACGACGCCCTGGCCGGCGCCACCAGCTACACCGTGGGCCTCTACCTGCCGGCGAAATCCGGCGGTGCGGCGGTGTCGGCGGCGCTGTTCGCCACTGGCCTGTCCCTGGCCTCGGCAACCACCACCGGCACGGTCCTGACCTTCTCGGCCGTGGACATCGCCAAGATCGGCTATCGCGTCTGGGAACTGCTCGGCCTGACCGCCGATCCGTTCCTCGAATACGACGTCTGCCTGACCCTGACGACCGCCGGCTCCGCGGCCGGGACGATCTCGCTGCGCGGCAGCGTGGTCAGCGGCACCTGATCGCCCGTCCTCCCCAAGCGTGCGAGCAACTGAAGGGCGGGGTTTAGGCCCCGCCCGTTTTCTTAGGAGAGCAAGATGGCGGATCGTTTCTATGGTGTGGACCTGGGCGGCAAGATGCCGACCGAAGTCACGGAGGCCGGCTCGACCACCTCGAAAGCCATCGAGCTGCGCGTGACCTACACCACCACCGGCCTGACCAAGAACGACGTGCTCAACGCTATCGCGGCGCTGGAGAGCTACGTCACCGTCGACGCCTGGCCGCCGGCGTAAGGCCTGGCCGATGGCCGCGTCCGAGACCGTTGTCGGCAACGCCGCGCTGATCAAGCTGGGCGTGGCCACCGTCGTCACCTTCGCTGACGAGAGCAAGCAGGCGCGCTTGCTGACCCAGCGGTTCGCCGCCCTGCGCGACCTCGAAATGCGCATGCATCCGTGGACCTCGTTCACGACGCGGGCCAGCCTGACGGCCGAAGCCACCGCGCCGGCCTTCGGCTACGCCTATCAGTACGTCCTGCCGGCCGACTGTTTGCGCCTGACCCGCGTGGGCGACTACGACGCCGTGCTGGGCCTGACCGACTATGACGGCGGCGGTCGGGCGCTTTACGCCCTGGAGAGTGGGCGCATCCTGACCGATCTGGGCGCGCCGTTGAACATCCGCTACGTCAAGCGCATCACCGACACCACGCGCTGGGACCCGTGTTTCGAGGAGGCCCTGGCCTGCCGCATCGCCATGGATCTGGGCGAACCCCTGACCCAGAGCGACAGCAAGATTCAGCGGGCCGCCGCTCTGTACAAGGACGCCATCAAGGAGGCCCGGCGCCAGAACGCCATCGAGCGGGCGGCCGAGAGCGTTCCCGATAGCTCCTGGGTCATGGGGCGGCTATGAGCCGTGTCGATCCGATCTACACCAGCTTCAACGGCGGCGAGGTTTCGCCGCTGCTGGGCGGCCGGCCTGACCTGGAGAAGTGGAACGCCGCGCTCCAGACCTGTGAGAACTTGATCCCGCTCGTCCAGGGCGCTCTGACCCGCCGCGGCGGTACGCGCCACGTGGCCGAGGTCAAGGACTCCTCCGACCAGACCTGGCTGATGCCGTTCGTCTTCTCGCGCGGCGACGCCTACCAGCTTGAGTTCGGCGACGGCTACATCCGCTTCTATCGTGATCGCGGCGTGTTGACCTTGGGCTCGACGCCGGCGGCGTGGTCGGCCGTCGTCACCTATTCGCCCGGCGCGCTCGTCTCCCGCCTGGGCGTCAACTACTACTGCAAGGCGCAAACCTTCAACCATCAGCCGCCCAACGCCACCTACTGGTACCCGCTGAGCGGCGACATCTATGAGATCCCAAGCCCATTCACGGCCGCCGACCTCACCGACGCTGACGACGGCTCGTTGGCCATCAAGTTCGAGCAGTCCGGCGACATCATCTACATGACGCACCGCAGCCGCACCCATCAGCCGCGCAAACTGACGCGGCGTGGAGGCACCGACTGGGTGATCACCCTCTTCGAACCCATCGGCGGCCCCTTCGCGGCGGGCAACCTCGTCGAGACGGTCAACATCAACGCCGGAGGCACCCGTTCGGTCGGCGGGACGGCGACGATCAACGCCAGCTCGGGCATCTTCTTTCCGAGCGACGTCGGGGCGCTGTTCTATCTGGAGGTCAAGGACGGTACGGACGTCAAGCCGTGGGGGGTCTATCAGAACGTCGCGGTCAACGACGTGCGCATCTCTGACGGCAAGTACTACAAGTGCACCCAGCGCGGCGCCACGGCCAGCCAGGTCACTGGCCAGAGCAAGCCCATCCATAGCTCCGGCAAGTACTGGGACGGCGACGGCCTGGACTTCGCCAGCGACAGCTACGGTTCGATCGGCGCCGAGTGGCTCTATCAGCATGCCGGCTATGGCTGGGTGAGCGTGACAAGCTATGTCGATGCGTTCCGCGTCGACGGCACGGTGCTGAGCGACCTTCCCGACCAGGTCGCCAGCCCCTACACGACCTGGCGTTGGGCGCGCGGCGCATGGTCCGACGCCGCTGGCTGGCCCGACAACGTCTGTTTCTTCCGCGAGCGCCTGACCTTCTTCCGCGACACCAAGGTCTGGGGCTCGGTGGCCGGCGACTACGAGAACTTCAAGTCCAAGGAGAACGGCGAGACCCTGCCCGACAGCGCTGTGTCGATCGACGTCCAGAGCGCCCAGGGCAACGCCATCCAGTGGGTCAAGCCGATGAAGGGCCGACTGTTCGTCGGCACGAGCGCCGGGGAGACCAGCATCGCCCAGCAGACCACCCAGCAGGTTTTCGGGCCGGGCAACACCCAGCAGAGCCCGGAAACCAGTTGGGGCGGCATCAGCGTTGCTCCGCTGCAGATCGGCGCCTCGGTGCTGTTTGTCGACAAGACCGGCCGGCGCCTGCGCAAGTTCTCCACCTCGGCCAGCGGGGAGGGGTTCGACGCCCCGGACCTGAACAAGTACCGCGGCGCCCTGCCTTCCGGCCTGACCTGGATCGCCTGGGCGCAAGCGCCGCACGAGGTGGTTTGGGCCGGTTGCGCCAATGGCGACCTGAAGGGCTTCACCTTCATGGAGGAGGACGGCGTCGCGGCCTGGCACTCCCACCCTCTGGGCGGTTCCGGGCTCGTCGAGAGCGGCAGCGTCATCCCCTCGCCGGACGGATCGCGAGACGACCTGTGGCTGATCGTTCGCCGCACCATCAACGGATCGACCAAGCGCTATGTCGAGTACATGGGTGAGGAGTACGATTTCGAGGCGGCCGGCGATCCGTCGCTGTCGGCCTATTCGGACTCCTCGCTGATCTACGACGGCGCGCCGACCAGCGTCTTGACCGGGCTTGGCCACCTGGAGGGCCAGACCGTCAACGTCAAGGTGAACGGCGCGGCCCATGCCTCACGGGTCGTGACCGGCGCCCAGATCACGCTGGACTACAACGCCACCAAGGCGACGGTCGGCCTAGCCGCGCCGTATAAGGGAAAGCTTATGCCCATTGAGGCCGGTGGCGATGCCGGGACCTCGCAGGGCAAGGCCAAGCGGATCAACCGGCTGATCGTGCGCCTGCTGGCCACCTTGGGCGGACGGTTCGGCCCGGATTTCGGCACGACCGACCCGATCGAGTACCGCCAGGCCGCCTTCGACCAGGATGAAGCGCCGCCGCTGTTCACCGGCGACAAGACCATCGAGTTCCCGGGCGACTACGACGGCGTGGCGACGATCGCTTTCGAGGGCGAGGACGATTTCCCGTTCACGCTGATCGCCCTGATGCCTGAACTGAAGACGTCATGATCGTCGAGCCGCTGAAGGCCGAGCACCTTGAGGCCCTGGTTCTCCAGCCCTCGCAGGCGGCCTGGCGCGACGGAATGACGGCCGCCCAGTTTCGAGCCCTGGCCTCGACCGACGCGGCCTGGTCGGTGCTCGACGACGAGGGACGCATCCTGATGTGCGCCGGCGTCATCGAGACCGGCGCCGGGAGGGGTGAGGCCTGGGCGTTGCTGTCGCAGGACAGCGGCCGCGCGATGTTGGCCATCACCCGAGCCGTGCGCCGCTACATCGACGCCGCGCCGTTTCGTCGGATCGAGGCTGTGGTCGCGGTAAACTTCGCCCCGGGCCGCCGATGGGCGAAAATGCTTGGGTTCCGCTTCGAAGGCCTGATGGCCGCCTATCTCGACGACGGTTCGGACGCGGAGCGATGGGCGAGGGTGAAGTAGATGGATCCGGCAACCGCCCTACTCGTCGGCTCAACTGCCCTGAAGGCCGGCAGCGCCCTCAGCAGCGGCTATAGCAAGTCCGCCCAGGCCGGGAGCCAGGCGACGGCGGCTGAGTTCAATCGCGACCTGGCCAGCCAGAACGCCGCCACGGTCTCGGCTCAAGCCGGTGCGCGTGAGGAGCAGATGCGCCGCGAGGCCCGTCAGGTCCAAGGCGCCCAGCGTGCGGCTGTGGCCGAGAGCGGGACCGGGTTCGGAGGCTCCAACCGCGACATCCTCGAACAGGACGCCGTGACCGCGAGCCTGGACGCCCTGAACACCCGCTATGAGGGCCAGCTTCAGTCGACCGGCTACCGCAACGACGCGATCACCCAGGACTACCAGGCCAAGGGCTTCAGGAAACAAGCGAAGGCCGCCAAGGTCGGTGCATGGCTCGGAGCCGGGGCGTCGGTGCTGAGCGGCGCCAGCTCCTACGCGGCCGGCGGCGGCAAGATCCCCGGGTTTGGAGGCTGAGCCGATGTCGCTGATCCCCCGCTATGACGCCCGCACCCGCACCCCGCTTCAGGGCGTGTCGGGTCGCGCCCAGGCCTTCCCGGTCAACGATACGATCGCCGAGGCTGTCTCCGGTGTGGGTGACGGCCTGGCCGACCTTGCCAGGGGCATTCAGACCGGCGACCACCTGAACGACATTCGCGCCGCCAGGGAGGCGGCCGCCAAGGCCAAGGCGCAGGACGACAACGACGAGGCTTGGTGGACCGGCCAGGGGCCGAACGCCACGCTGGCGATCACCCAGGGCGTCCAAGGCGCGCGCACCCAGACGCCGGATGACGGCAGCGGCTATGCCGACCGCGTCCTGAAAATCGTCAACGAGACCTACGCGCCGTTCGAGGCTCAGGCCCAGACGCCAAAGGCCAAGGAACTGGTCGCCAAGGGCAAGGCATCAGCGCTGGAGCGGTTCGGGACTTCGGCCCTGGACTACGAGAGCCAAGCCCGTCAGGCGTGGCAGGGCGCCCAGGTCGATAAGGCCGAACAAGCCGGGCTGGAAGCCGTGCGCACCGCGCCGGTCGACATGCTGGGCGACCTCGTCAAGAGCCAGGTCGAAAGCTACGGCGCGACCCTGACGAAGCTGGATCCGGTCGAGCGCGTCAAGCGTCAGGCCGCGTTCGGGTCCAAGATCGCGGACGCCGCCTATGAGCGCCGTGTGCTGGACCAGGCCCAGCGCACGGGGCGGGTTTCGGAAGGCGCCGCCGGCGACACCGTCGAGCGGATCCTCGGCCGCGAGGGCGAGGCCTTCGTGCCCGACGACAACGGCGCGCCGTCCAAGTTCGGGATCCGCGCCACCGAGCCGGGCGGCAAGCGCAACGGCAAGCTCGTCGCCGATCTGACCCGCGACGAAGCCCGCAAGATCTACCTGGACGAATACGCCGCGCCGATGGGCCTGACCGAGACGGCGATCGCCGCCCGACCGGCCTTCGCCGAGGTCGCCTTGGACGCCGCCGTCAACCACGGCGTGGACAAGGCCAAGGACATGGTGCGCGAGTCCGGCGGCGACTGGCGCAAGTTGATCGCCCTGCGTGAAGACGAGTACCGCCGTTTGGCCCAAGCCAACCCGGGCAAGTACGGCGATGATCTGAACGGCTGGGTCAACCGTCTAGGCAATCTGACCCGCGACGCCGCCGCCCTGGATCGCCAGGGAACCGACATGGTCGCGCTCCTGGCCGGCCCCGAGGCCAAGGCCAAAGCCATCGAGGCCGGAACCCGGCTCGTCGAGCAGCAGAACAACCTCAAGCGCGGCGAGCTCTCCACGGCGATCGACCGCGGCGAAGCCGGCCTGCCCGACATCGAGCGCGCGCGAAAGGAAGGCTGGGTCGTGCCCGGCTCGCCCGACGACGTGGCGCTGATCAAATCGGCTGACGCCGCCGCAAAGAAAGCCGACGAAACTGCGCGTCTCGATGCTCGGGTCCGTATGGCTGTCGACCAGGGCATCCCGCTGGACCCAGGCAACACCGATGACCGCAAGGCCATGAACGCCGACTATGAGCGCCGGGCTCAGACCTGGGCGCCGGAAGAGATCGCGCAGCGGTCCATCGCCTATGCGCGTCAGGTCGGCATGGTTCCGAGCTTCTTCAAGGGCCAGATCACCGGCGGGCTGCGCTCGGCCGATCCGGACAAACGCATTCAGGCCGCCACGCTCTACGCCAGCCTCAAGGCCGCCGCGCCTGCCGCCGTGCGAGAGTTCAGCGACGGCGAGGTCGCCGACGCCAACCTGATGATCGCCTACAACCGCATGGGACTGACCTCCAAGGAGGCTGTCGAGGCCATCGCCACGGCTCAGAAATTGACGCCGGAGGAGAAGGCAGGCCGAGACAAGGCATTCACCGCTGGGCTCGGGACCAAAGGTCAACTCGCCGACCAGACCCTTCTGCGCGAGATCGCCAACGATCCAGGCGTCGAGGAAGATCGCGGCATGTTCGGCGGCGGGTTCACTCCGCCCGCCGAGATGTTGGCCGACTTAAAGACCGCCGCCGCCCTGAACTATCGCCGCACCGGCGACGTCAATGCCTCGCTGAGCGCGGCCTATGATCAGATCCGCCGCGCCTGGGGGCCATCGGTGTTCAACGGCACGCGCACCTTCGTGAAGAACGCGCCGGAGGTAGTCTATGGCTTGCCGGGCCGCTCGGCCGAGGACAATGCCAAGTGGATCCGGCGCCAACTGGCCGAGGAGACTGCAAGGGCGCAGACGCCGCCTCGGGCGCGAGTGGAGCCGAAATTCTCAGGCCCGATCCTGGAGCACGGCAATATCGACATTCACAACCGCCCGCAGGTGCGTAATCCGGATGGCTCTGTCAGCACCGTCCGCTCTATCTCAATTGGCGTGGACGGCCAGACGGTGCTCATCCCCACCGTCGTGGGCAATCGTGTCGTCTCGGATGAAGAGGCGATCAGGCATTTCGAGAAGACTGGCAAGCATCTCGGAAAGTTCAGGACCGAGAAGGATGCTGATGCCTATGCCGAGGCGTTGCATCTGGCCCAAGAGCGCGAGTACGGCGCTCCTCCGCCGGCAACTCCAGCCGTGGACGCCAAGTCGCTGCGCCTGATCCCGGCGCCGTCGATGCTGGCCCGCAATGGCCGCCCGGTCTATTTCGCGATGAAGGCCGGGCAAGACGGCGCTCTGGAGCAGATCAAGAACGCCCAGGGCCAGCCGGTCTATTTCCAGCCTGACTGGAACACCAGCCCGACCAAGCGCGACCAGGACGCCAAGGCCAAGGCCGCGACGGCGGCGGAGCTTGAGAAGGCCCGCGAGATGCGTGCCCGCATGGGCGTGCTGCCCAGCGACCAGTCGCTCACCCACACCGGAGTTCCGGCCGTGCGCGCGGGGGCGGGCTAGGCCATGGGCGTTTTCACCGAGAAGGAGCTGCAGCCCGCCGGCCTGGCTCCGGTGCGTATTGCTCAGCCGACGGACAAGCCTGGCCTGGGCGAGACCATCGGCGCGGCGTTCTCGCAGAACAACACCGTGGCCTCGTCTCTCCGCGCCTTCCGCGACACCTTCGCGATGAACGACGCGGCGCGGTCCAACGATGTCGGGTTCGAGCCGCTGGACCACATCGCCGGCTATGAGGACAGCGCCTCCTCGTTCGTCGGCGCGATCAACCAGGCTCAGGTCGACATCATCAAGCGCCGGGTGGACGATGAGCACGAAGCTCGGGAAGTGCTGGCCCGCGCCGGCGCGCCCGGCATCGCCGCCTCGGTCGCGGCCGGGATCCTGGATCCGGTCAACCTAATCCCGATCGGCGGCTGGGCTGTGAAGGGCGGCCGCGCCGCGACCACGCTTGGCCGCATCGCCGAGGGTGGTTTCGTCGGCCTGAAGTCTTCCGCCCTGGCCGAGGGCGTTCTGATGGCCACCCAGGAGGAACGCTCCTACCAAGAAGCGGCCCTGAACATCGGCGCGGCTTCGGTGCTCGGTGGAGCCCTGGGCGGCGCGGCGCACCTGTTCAGCGCCCACCCGAACGCCTCCAAGCTCGCCGAGCAGTTCGCTTCGGAGTGGGACGAGGCCCGCGCGCCTGAGGTGGTCCGCTCCTCGTCGGTGGGCGCGTCGGCTCGGGCCAGTGGTGAAGATCTGCGTCCAGCTTCGGCTCTGGGGCTGGAGAAGCTGGAGGCCAAGAACCCGGTCAGCGACAATCCGCTGCTGCGCTCGCTGTCCTCGCCCAACCCGGAAACCGCCCGGATCGCCGCCGAACTGGCCGAGACGCCGTATTTCATGACCGGCAACGATAAGGGCGTGGCCTCCCCCCTGGCGGCCGAGACCCGCATCAAGCAGTGGCAGGGGCCGCTCGCCGAGAGCCTGGGCGGGGTGGATGACGCGTTCAAACGCTATCGCTTCAACCGCGAGGCCAAGCCCCTGGACATGATGAAGGCCGGGGTCGAGGACATCACCGGCCAGGCCGGCGGCAAGATGTCGTACCGCGATTTCAAGGTCGAGGTGGCCAAGGCCATGCGCAACGGCGACGCCCACGCCGTGCCGGAGGTGGCCGAGGCGGCCAAGGATCTGCGCAAGCGGGTGTTCGATCCGCTCAAGGACGAAGCGATCAAGATGGGCCTGCTGCCGGAGGGCGTCGAGGTCTCGACCGCCGACTCCTACCTGACCCGCATCTACAACCTCGAAAAGATCGCCACCCATCGCAACGCCTTCGTCGATCGCCTGGCGGCTTGGTTCGACAACGAGCAGATCAAGTTCAAGCCGGAGGACAAGCTCTCGCACGGTGAACTGCGGGCCGAGTCCGAGAAGGTGGTCGCGACCCTGCTGGGCGGAGCCCCAGGGCGATCTTCCTACGACATCACGCCCAACCTGCGCGGCCCGCTGAAGGAGCGCACCCTCAATGTGCCTGACAACGTGATCGAGGATTTTCTCGAGAACGACGTCGAGCGCATCGCCCGGGTCTACACCCGCACCATGGCCGCCGATGTCGAGCTGGCTAGGGCCTTTGGCCGCGCCGACATGAGCGACAGCGTCGAGGCGATCAAATCCTCCTACGAGCCGATCATGGCCCGGACCAAGGACGGCCCGGAGCAGGCCAAGCTGAAGAAGGCAATGGACCGCGACGTGCGCGACGTGGAGGCCATGCGCGACCGCATCCGGGGGACCTACGGCATGCCCGACAACCCCATGGGCCTGGCGACCCGCTCGATGCGCTCGCTGCGCACCCTCAACTATCTTCGGATGCTGGGCGGAATGACGCTGTCGGCGATCCCTGATGTGGCCCGGCCGATCATGGTGCACGGCATGGGCCGAGTGATGCGCGACGGGCTGGGTCCGCTGGTCTCCAACCTCAAGGGCGTTCGCCTGGCCGCCGACGAGGTCAAGCTGGCCGGCACGGCGCTGGACATGGTGCTCGACAGCCGCGCCCAGCAGATGGCCGACGTGTTCGAGGACTTCGGGCGCTACTCAAAAGTCGAGCGGGCGATGAGCTACGCCGGCGAGAAGATGGGCCTGGCGTCCGGCATGTCGCTCTGGAACGCCGGGATGAAGCAGTTCGTCGGCGTCATCACGCAGGCACGGACCTTGAAGGCGATCGTCGAGGGGGCCAGCCCGGCCGAGGCTCGCCGCCTTGCCTTCCTGGGCATCGACGAAAGCATGTCCGAGCGCATCGCCAAGCAGTTCAAGAAGCACGGCGACAAGGGCGGCGGGGTCTGGATGGCCAACACGGCCGACTGGACCGACGCGGAGGCGGCGGCCACCTACCGCGGCGCCCTGGCCAAGGAAGTCGACCTGATCATCGCCACGCCCGGCCAGGAAAAGCCGCTGTGGATGTCGACCGAGCTTGGCAAGACCATTGGCCAGTTCAAGAGCTTCACCTTCTCGACCATGTCTCGGGTGATGATCAACAGCCTGCAGCAGCGCGACGCCAACGCCTTGCAGGGCCTGATCGCCGCTGTGGGCCTGGGGATGCTGGCCTACAAGCTCAAGTCCGCCGTGGCCGGCAAGGAGACCTCGGACGATCCGAAGAAATGGCTGTCGGAGGGCCTGGACCAGTCCGGCACGATGGGCTGGATCTTCGAGGCCAACAACATCGCCGAGAAGGTCACGCGCGGAAAGGTCGGGATCAACCCGGCCCTGGGCGTGGCTCCGTCTTCGCGCTACGCGGACCGCAACATCGCCGACAGCTTGCTGGGTCCTTCGGTCGGCACGGTCAACGACGCCGCCGCGATCGTCGGCTCGGCCGCCGAGGGAAAAACCTCGCGCTCCGACCTGCACAAGGCCCGCCGGCTGTTGCCGTTCCAGAACCTCTTCTATCTGCGCTGGCTGTTCGATCACGCCGAGGACGAAGTCGGAGACGCGGCCGGGCTTCCGGAGAAGGCCAACTAGTCCGGTCGGGGTAAAATCTCTGTAGCCGCTTCGATCATCGGCACAGGAGAGCGCCCCATGGGTGTCGGTACCGGCAAGCAGAATAGCGACTTCCCCGCGGAAGACTTCTATCCGGTCACGCCGAGCAATTCCGTGGATCTGGCCGTCAACACCCGCGCTATCTGCTTGGCCGTGGGCGGTGACGTGAAGGTCCACAAGCTCGACGGATCTGCCGTGACCCTGACTCTGCCGGCCGGGGTCATTCCGATCCGAGTCTCGCGCATCTGGGCCACCGGCACCACGGCCACCGGCATCACGGCTCTGGTCTGATGCAAGTCGGGCTGGGGCTTAGCCTGTACAATCCGGCGCTTACCGGGCGCCGTCCGCCACTCCAGGGCAACACCAAGTTCGCGGCCTGGGGCGACAGCTTCACCGCCGCCAAGACCATCGGCTCGTTCCTGGAGTGGGACTACTTCGAAGGCGCCTACCGCTTCTATGTCGATGCCAATTCAAACCAAGGCGTCTCCGGCAACACCTCGACTCAAGCGTTGGCGCGGTCAGCCAATGTGCTGGCGGTTGGTGCGGGCCTGATCCACATACTGATCGGCACCAACGACCCGCAAGCAGGTATTCTCGCGGGAGATGTGAGCACCTCTGGAACGACAATCTACAACGTCCAGGCGATGATCGATGTTGCGCTGAACAGCGGCGCGACGGTCATCCTTGGCACCCCCACCAACCGCATCGCGCCGTCTGCCCTAACCGCACCACAGCAGGCCGAACTAGACGCTTACACCGCATGGATTCGGACCAAGGCCTCGGCAAAGGTCCGAATCGCCGACTACCAGGCGGTCTACAATCCGCTCAACCACGCCTACGACGGCCTCCACCCCAACTACCTGGGCGCCAACGTCATGAAGGCAGTTCTGCTGCCGATCATGATGGGGCTGATCGACCAGAGCTTCACGCCGCTGTTCGCCACTCAGACGGACCCGGCCAACAAGATCCCGAACCCGACCATGGCGGGGTCGAACGTCATCACCGAAGGCGTCATCGCCGACAACCTGACGCTTACCGTCCCGGCCGCGATGGCCGGCAAGGTGGCCGCGTCGAAGGGCACGCTGGCCGATGGTTCGCCTGCCCAGGTCCTGACCTTCAGCGGCGCACCGCCGGCTTCGGCCACCGATGTGACTCTGGCCTGGGACGCGGCGACGGTGAACGGGGTCAACAACGACTATTGGGAGCTGTTCTGCGCCTATGAGATGATCGGCCTGAACGGGGTTTTGTCGTTGCTGCTGGATCTTGGCGCGGGGAGCTATGGTCAGGCCTTCACCGCCTTGACTGGCAGCACGATCATCACGCCAGCCGCGACCAAGTCCGGCATTCTGCGTTCGCACCCCGTCAAGCTGACGGGCTCGGTGCCGACGATGGTGGCGCGCCACCTGCTGAAATTCCACAACAACTCCGGCGACATCGGCGGCAACATCGCCGGGGCGATCAAGATCGGCCTCCCTGGAATTCGCAAGGTCGCCTAGGCGCCGACTGAGGCGGCGCGGCTCGTGGGATAATCAGCTACCCGCTTCGATCCTTCCAGGCTCGGCCGGGACCTATAGGCCCGAGACCCGGAACACGATTCATGGCCGAGCGCTCCGAACCCATCCTGAGCAGACTGGCCAGCAGTGAACGGCGCATCGAGTGGAGCGCCGCGGCGCTCGGCGTCACGCTCCTTGTCCAGACCGGAGGCGGCATCTGGTGGGCGGCCACGGTGAACCAGCGCATGGCGGCGGTGGAGCAGAAGATCAGCGCCAGCGCCAACACCGGCGAGACCATCGCACGGCTCGATGAGCGAACGGCCTCGATGCTGACGACGATCGACCGCCTGGACCGCCGGCTGACCGAGGCCCAGGACCGCAAGTCCGAGGGCTTGCGGCCATGACCGCGCCGCGCCTGGTCAACATCCCCAAGACGCAGACGGTCCTCGCGCTGGGCGTACTGGCGGGTTGCTTCTGGACGGCCAGGTTCGACTGGCACGACGCGATGCTGATGATCCTGACCTTCTACTTCACCAAGCATGATCCTGGGAAAGCCGCATGACCTTCGTCCTTGGAGCCCGGTCGCTGGAGCGCTTGAACGGCGTGCATCCAGACCTGGTCGCGGTCGTCAGGCGGGCGATCGCCCTGACCGAAATCGACTTCACCGTCACCGAAGGCCTGCGCAGCGTCGAGCGCCAGCGCGAGTTGGTGAAGGCCGGCGCCTCGCAGACGATGAAGTCGCGCCACATCACCGGACACGCGGTGGACCTGGCGGCGCTGGTCGGCGGAGAGGTCCGGTGGGACTGGCCGCTCTACGCCAAGATCGCCACGGCCATGAAGGCGGCGGCGCTCCAGATTAACGTCCCGCTGGAGTGGGGCGGCGACTGGAAGAGCCTGAAGGACGGCCCGCACTTCCAACTTCCGTGGAGCGAATACCCATGACCTCGGTCCGGTTCTGGATTGGTGTCGGCGCCTCGGTCGCCCTGGTGATCAGCATCGTCGCTGCATTCTTCGTCGGCCATGACGCCGGCTGGAAGGCGCGCGAGGCCATCGCGATCGCCGAGGCGCTGAAGGCTTCGGAGAGCGCGCGCAACCAAGAGCACAAGGCCGGCGCCATCACCGACAGCCTCGCGACCAGGCACGAGGATGCGGTCGTTCAGATCCGCACCGTCTATCGCGATATCCTCAAGGAGGTACCGACCTATGTCACCGCTCAAGCTGATGCTGCCTGTGTCGTTCCTGCTGGTTTCGTGCGCTTCCACGACGCCGCCGCCGAAGGCCGCATTCCCGACGCCGCCGGCCTCGCTGATGAAGCGCCCTCCGGCCTTGCGCTCTCTGCCGTCGCCTCCACCGTCGGTGAGAACTACGGAACCTACGCCGAAGTCTCCCGGCAGCTGATCGATCTCCAGGACTGGGTCAGCCTCCAGAAGGCGCTCGCCGACCCGCCGCGGTAAAATTGCCCTAGCCGCTTCGATTGGCCCCGCCATTTGCGGACACGCCGTCAGGCCCTCGCGAGAGAAGCCATGACCGTTTCCGCCACCAATCCGTATGTCGCCTACATCGGCGCGGGCACGTCCGGCCCCTTCGCGATCCCGTTCCGGTTCCTGGCCGATGGCGACCTGCTGATCACCAAGACGGACGCCGATGGCGTGGTCACCACCCTGACCGGCAACACCATCACCGGAGCGGACGACACCGACGGCGGCGAGCTGTACACCGCCGCGGCCGTGGCGGTGGGCGAAACGCTGAAGATCGCGCGCGACACCACCCGCGCCCAGACGGCTCAGTACGTCGCCAATGGGCCGTTTCCAGCCGCGACCCACGAGCGGGCGCTCGACAAGAGCATGCTGGCCATCCAGGAGCAGGATCGCGACCTGGGGCGCTCGATCATGGCGCCGATGGGGGAGGGCCCGCTTCTCCTGCCGCCGGCGAGTAACCGAGCGAGCAGCTTCTTGGCCTTCGACGCCATGGGCAACCCGACCGCAGCCGCCGGCGTGACACCTCCGGGCTTGCCTGTCTCCGCGTACATGCAAACGGTGCTGGATGACACCTCCGCCGCGTCTGCGCGAGCGACGCTGGACGTGGCCAAGCGCGGGGTGATCAACATCACCGAAGCGCCGTACAACGCCCCGCGAGGTCCTGCTGGAGCCGCTGCGGCGACCGCCGCCATGATCGCCGCCGTGGCCGCCGCGAAGGCGACCGGCTGGACCATCTACATCCCGGGAGGCGCGCCGTTCTACTTCGGGCAAATCCCTATCGATGCGCCCATCCGCATCGTGGGGGACGGCTCCCAGGGCTACCTAGCCAGCTTCGGCTCGACGATCATCCGCGCGGCTGGCACGAACGCCGACCTGTTCCCGGTGGCGATGAACTCCAGCTTCCAGGAAAGCACCTTCTACGATCTGCCCTACCTGACCGTCCAGGGACTCACGATCGCCGGAAACTGGGGCAACAACACCTCGGGCGGCTGCTTCCGTTTCGCGGACGGCGTCTCGCCGTGGACCGCGCCGCAGTATGGTCACTGCATCAAGATGATCAATTGCCAGATCAGGGAGTTCAACGACAGCCACCTGCATTTCGGCATCAATCGCAACAACGCGATGATCATCGACTGCTCGTTCCGGTTCTCGACCAAGGCGATCATGACCGGCAACACTTGTGGTGATCACAAGTTCATTTACTCGGACTTCAGTCAGTCGGGGCCGGGCTATCACAACATCGACTTCCTGGGCGTGTTCGCTCCGGCGTTTATGATGTGCAACAACTTCACCAGCTCGCTCAGCGGCGTGAAGTTTGATCGCTGCCCATTCGCCTCTTGGAACGGAGGTGAGGTCAACGGCCAGGCGCAAGACGCCTTCTTGATCATCGGCAACGGCGCGGGAGGTGACTACCCGGTGTCGCTGCTCGACATCACCTTCGAGGGCAACAGCCTCGACGGCGCGGGCCTGTACGACCATATCAGCATCGCCGACCACGACAACGTCACGATCACCGGCTGCCGCTTTGGGCTCAACGCCCTGACGCCGGTGGGTTATCTCGTCCGCGTGAACGGAGCGACGGCTCGGATGTTCTGGGGCGCGAACGCCTATCCTGCGAATGCCTACTCGGTGGCGCCCACGAACGCCGGGGTCGAGCAGTTCATCGCCGCCGGCACCCAGGGCGCGCACATGGCCATCGTCGGCGACAGCGCCTTTTCGTTCCGAGGTACGGGCAAGACCGGCTGGGTCAACCTTGTGCCAGCCATGGCGAACTTCGGCCTGGTTCAAGCTGACGGCGTTGCGGCGGACGTCAAACTGGTCTTGACCGGCAAGGGCGTCGGCGGCACGCAAATCGGCATCTCGCCAACAACGGATAAGGTCGCGTTCTTTGGTGCCACGCCCGTCGTTCAGCCGTCTGGAGCGGCTCAAGCCGCCGTCACGCAGACGTCGACCCAGACGGCGGGGGCGGCCTACACCGCGACGGAGCAAGCCATGCTCGCCGCGCTGAAGGCGGACGTGACGGCGATTGTCGCCTATCTCAACAAGAACCGAACGGACATGGTCGCGCTCGGTGCAATCAAGGGCTCGGCTTAATCTTCCAGGCCAGGCGCGGCCAGGGGATTGATCTCCGACCCGAACGGCGCGGCGTCGATCGGCGGGATTTCCATCGCGGCCGACAGGTCGGCGATGTAGTGGTTGTAGGCCAGGTTCGCGGCCTGGATCCGCTCATGCGCCCCGACCTTGTCTTGCGCCACGGCGAACGCCGCGCGGGCCGACAGTTGTTCGAAGATGAGGTCGGAAAGCGTCGTGTCGGAGGTGGTGCGCGGCGTTGGCGTGTAATCGACAGCGGTGTAGCTCATGACGATGTTTCCTGAGGTGGAACGAAGCGCTGAGGCCTTAGTATAGCTGGGACTCACGGAACCGGCTGCTCGAACCGAACCGCGTAGTGGTTGAGGTGCGCTGGCGCCTTCTCGCCCATGGCCGGTAACGCCGAGGGGGCCGTGGTTGGGCTGATCAGTTGGCCGCGGCCTGCCGCCCACCTATCCATCTCGGTCTCGTTGTCGATCGCATAGAGGACGCGGCGGTTCGATCCCGTAGGTTCTCTGTCGAGCGTCACGCGAACCGTGTCGGTCCTGACGATCTCGACGGATCGGATCTCTGCCGAGTCTGCATCGTCGCTGTAGCGGAACCCGTAGTTCGCCACCGGCTTAATCCAGGCCCTATCCCAAGCCAGCGGCCCGGCTGGTAAGTTGAACCGGATATCGATGACGGCGCCCCTTCTGGTCGTGGCTATAGGCCAGAGCGGCGCAAACGGCACACCGTCGCGAACGACCTTCTCGTAGACAAGCGCGATCAACTCGCCCTCCATCTTCCGGCCCAAGTCACCGGTATGGATGACATCCCGAAGCGGAAACTGGTAGCTCGGACCTATCAGCGTCACGCCCCTGCCGAAACGTTCGCGCGCCACCTGTAGCTGACCGGAGTAGGCGCCCGAGCCCGGACTGTCGTCGTTCTGGTTGGTCTGTAGAAGGAATAGCTCGGGCGCGGCGTCCTGGCCGGCCGCCCGGCGCACGCCGTCCGGGACCGTGTCGGCGATCTTGGTCAGAGCCAAGGTGTAGTCGTCAGAGGCCCAGGGCCCCGCCTCGCCCTGAATGAACACGACGCCGGTTACGCTCGATTCCCGGCCGATCTCGGTCAGGACTTTCCGGGCCGATGCTGCAACGGTGTAAAGGTTGTCGGCCAGCACCGTGCCAGGAAAGAACTCCTCGGCCGAGGTCGAGCCCTTCCACACCGTGAAAAATAGCCTGCCGGGCGAGCAGCGACCAAGCCTGCGGTCGGCTCTATCCAGAGCGAACGCCGTCTGGGCCGCTGGATATAGCGTGTAGGTCGCATGCTGTTGGAGCGGCGCGATCCCAGTCAGGTCAGTCGGGGAAAGCCGGCGGGATTCATCCATTATTGCGCCGGTAGTGAAGGCGACGGCCTTGAAGCTGGACCAGTCCGGCGATCGAGGCGGGATCGCGTTGTCGTGCGCGCCGCTGCTGGCGTTGGATTGACCATAGAACAGGATGATCTCGGCTGGCTTGGGTGAGGAGATGATCGCACCTCCACTGCCAACTATCTGCTGGGTGTCGTAGATCTCGCCATCCGGATCGACGTCGACGGACCGATAAAGCGCTCCGTCTCGAATCTGCTTGATGCCGTTGTAGTTGCTGGCCACCGGCCCAGGAACGGGCCCGTCAGCCTGGGACCAAAGCCTGGAGCAGTTCGTGGCGTGGGCCGGAGCTGTGAAGATCGAGAAGGTGGCCGAGGCCAAAATGAGGAGGCGGGTTAGTTGCATGTCCACGATTTGCACCGGAACGCCGAGTCCTGTCTAGACGCCGGCATGGCGTCATCACCAACCCGCCACCGTAGTATCGGCTCACTCACCATATGCGCCGAGACCGAGACAAAGGTCGCTGGGCCTCCACACCTTGAGCACCTGAACCGGCCCTCGCGCATCAGGTCCAGCAGCTTTCGGTCGGCCCACTTGCCGAGTCTGGAGAGGTCCAGGTCTCGGCCTGGATGGCCAGCGGCGCACCAAGCGGTGACCGAATGGCCAGCGGCGAAGCAGTCTCCGAGGGTGAGGTCGTGGGGGTCGGGCATGGCGCGATGTTGGGTCAAATGTGGGGTCGACCACTTTTCCCAGGATCACAACCCTAGGCCCGATAAGGGCTGGGCGTGAAAGCGACTGGCTCCGCGGGTAGGGCCTGAACCGAGAACCCATGCAGAACCATACAGTGTCATCCAGCCCTTGATCTTCAACGTCTATTCCGCGTAACCGTCTCATGCCCTCCCATCGGCGCCATGCGAACGCAGGGTAGAATGGGGGGTCAAATGTGGGGTGGACGTGGCGCGAAAGATCAACCAACTCACGGCGGTGAGCATCAGGAGCCTAGCCGATCCGGGGCGATATGGCGACGGAAATGGCCTCTACCTGACAATCGCCAAGGACGGAACCAAGCGTTGGGCGCTGATCTATCAGATGGCGGGCCGCCGGCGCGAGATGGGCCTGGGCAATTTGTCGGCGGTTTCCCTGGCCGAGGCCCGCGAGGCGGCGCGGGACGCGCACAAGCTGATCAAGGACGGCGTCGACCCGATCGACGCACGCCAAAGGCCCGTGGGGATTCCGACCTTTGCCAAGGCGGGAGAAATGCTCATCGCAGACCTGTCGCCTGGGTGGCGGGGCGCGAAGACGGAGGAGAGTTGGGCGCGCAGTTTCGAGTCGCATGCCGCGGCGCTGGCCAAACGCTCGATCGACAGCATCGGCACGGATGACGTGTTGAGGGTCCTGCGCCCGATCTGGGCGGCGAAGGCTGAGAGCGCCGGGAAGTTACGCGAGCGCATCGAGCGGCTGTTGGACTACGCCAAGGCTAACGGCTGGCGGTCTGGCGAGAACCCCGCACGGTGGCGTGGGCATCTGGCCCTGATGCTCCCGCCGCGGCAGAAGCTCACCAGGGGCCATCACCGCTCCCTGCCTTACGTCGCCATGCCGAAGTTCATGGCGGACCTGAGGGGCCGCAAGGCGCTCGCCGCCAAGGCCCTGGAGTTCACTATCCTCACCGCCTCGCGGGAGGACATGGCCCTGAGCGCGACTTGGCGGGAGGTGAGCGGCGATCTGTGGACCATTCCGGCCGGCCGGGCGAAGCGGAGGCCTGGAGATTTGCGGCCGCACCGCGTCCCGCTGCCACCCGCGGTCTTGGAGCTCCTCGACAGCGTCAGGCCTCGCCGGGCCGCGCCGGGCGCCTACATCTTCCCCGGCGAGGTCGAGGGCAGGCCGCTATCAAACCAGACGATGGACCGGCTGCTGTGGCGGATGAAGGTTGACGCCACGCCGCACGGGTTCAGATCGACGTTTCGCGACTGGGCCGGCGACTGCACTGAGTTCCCGCGCGAGGTGGCGGAGGAGGCGTTGGCCCATACGATCGGCGACGACGTCGAGAGAGCCTATCGCCGCGGCGACGCACTGGAGAAGCGCCGCAAGCTCATGACGGCGTGGGCGGACTACTGCACTACGCCGCCACTTTCCGAGCAATGAACGCCTCCAGCACGTCGTGATGGATCAGGGTCCGGTGACCGATCTTGAACGTCGTCAGCTCGCCGGACGCGATCAGGCGCCAGATCGTGGTCTTGCTGACCCCGATGGCCTTGGCCGCCCCGTCAGCACTGTAGGAGATGGGCCCCATGTCCCTAGCCCTCCTTGCTCTGGTTGTCGGTGATGTAGGTGGCGGCCCGCAGGCACTCGGAGCAGACCATGATGCGCTTGGCGTTTGACGTGGCCATCACGCTTCTCCGTTCGTAGAGGGGTGGGAGAGGACACCGCTTGCGTCGAGACGTTCATAGGCGGTCTGGACGGCCTCAAGCGTGCGACGGCATCGGCGAAACAGCGCCCATCCCGTCTCGCTATAGCCCGCCTCGCTCGGCTCTTGCCAAAAGGCGACGTCTTGGTCTGCGTCCCGGAACACCTCAGGATAGAGGGCGCGGGCGGCGGCTTCCCGTTCGTTCTCAGGCTTGGCTGACATCACCCCATCACTCCCTGCTTGTTCTTGAGCTTGCCGCCCTTGCCTTGCTTGTGGACGCTGTAGGCGATGTAGGTGGCGGCGGTGTAACCTTGCTCGCCCATGAAGCAGCACCGGACTGCCAGCCCGTAGTCAATCAACTGAGAGCGCGCGGACTTGCTGAGCACGCAGCCGTCCCAGACCGGGCCTTGGAACAGCAATTGCTTGAGTTGGTCGCGCTCTACGTCGGAGAGGGCGTCCCAGACAATCGCGCCGTAGGTGAAATACTTGTCGTCATCCTCCATCGCGGCCAGGGCGCGGGTGATTTGATCGTGGCGGCTCTCAGGCTTGGCCATTAGAGGGCTCCTTGGGTGGTGAGGAAGTGGGCGACGCGACGCGCGAGTTCTCGCAGGTGCTTGACCGTCAACTCGGCATAGCTGAGCGACATCATGCGGCGCTGGTCACTCCAGAAGTCAGAGGTCCCGACGGCGGCTTCGATGAACGGCTTGACCGCCAGAGCCAGACCGCGCGCAGCTTCGATCTCTTCGGCTCCCTTGAGCATGGCGCGGCCGTACCCGTCATTGAAGGCTTGCTCGGCGATCACCTCGGCGGGCGGCTGAAACAGCATTTGTCCGCGTTCGTCGAAGTAGCCGAGACCGTTGCTCTCGCAAGCCCGTCCAAGGGCGGCGTAGCGTTCTTGCTCACGCAGGTTTTCGACGTAGCGCTCGGCGATATCCTTGCCCATCTAATCGTTCTCCGAGGCGGTAGTAGGGGGTTGGGTTAGGGCGGCGAGATCGTCGGGATGGATAAATGCGAGACGGAACCCGGCGGGGTGCTTGCGGAACTTGAAGCGCGCTCCGCGATCCTGCGCGTCGGCCACGATGCGAGCCTCTTCGCCGCCCCACATGTCGCAGTAGTTCGGCCAGCGGACGCCTTCGAAGGTCCGATAGCAGCGGTCTTGATCCTTGCCCGCCATCCCTCATCCCTCCCTCGACCCGGTATCAGGGGATAGGGCGGCGAGAGCGTCACGAAGGCGGCTGATCGCTAGTCCTGTCGGTTCGACCTGTTTCCATACAGGCGTATCCCAGCGGTCAATGACGGCGCGGGCGGCCCCGACCAGTTCAGGGAGCGCAGGCGGGGTTTCATCAGCAATGTAGCCGTGCCGACGCCCGTATTCGAGCGCGCCGATGACCCAAGCAACCGCTGACCGCTTCGTCCCGCTGTCGCACGGCATGAAGTCACCAGGACAGATGCCGTCATGGTCAGCGCAGCCTCGACACCGGCCGCCGTACTGCATCACGTAATCGAGCGGCGCGAAGGTCTCGCTCATTGGCTTTGCTCCCCGGTATCAGGACGAGCCTTGGAGAGGGTGGATCTAACCTTCGCGAGAAGGTTGGGCGTCAGATCGACACAGCTATCAAGCGCCCCGTAGAGCTTTCCGAGAGCGTCCACCAACTCCCCGATGGTCTCAGCCTGGGTCTTTGCGAGGGCTTCGGCAGTAGTGGCGCGGCCTCGATCCCAGACCCACTTGTCGAGGGCGTCGGCGTGGAGACTTTTCCAGCGCTCCACCTCGGTCTCTGCCGCTTGGAGGCGGGAGAGGATGGAGAGAGCGGTAGTGGGGTTCCAGGCGGCCAAGTACGGCAAGACCTGATAGACGTGGTCGCCAGTGGCGCAGAGGGCCAACACGATCTCGTCGTTGATGAACGACGATCCGATCGGGTGGGCCTTCAGTTTCAGCTCGTCCATGTGAGCGAACCATTCCATGCCCGGTGTCGCCGCCTTCGCAGTGCTCTCCAGGGTGTCGTCAGAGGGAGTGGTCATGGCGGGGTCCTTGGGGGTCATGCCGGTTCCGCCCGGCTCTGAAGCTCGCGGGCGCGGTGCTTGATCTTCGCCAGGGCCATGATCGCGGGTCGCAGTTCGGGCGCCGCCTGGTCGTAGCCGGGCAGGCGCCGGTAACGACCGCCAGCCAAGGCGGGCAGCATCGACCGGGGAATCGCCTCCCAGTTCGATGGGTCGGTGTTAAGCCGGTCGCCGTCGAGGCACTTCAAGCACTGGTCCTTCGGGACAGGGCCGTTGGCCTTCTCCCAGAGCCAGACGTGCTTGTGGACATAGCGCCGCTCGAAACCGGTGTGCGGGTTCGTCTCCTCGACGCTGATCTCGACATAGCCGTCGCGGTTCACGCGCTCATGGCCGGCGAATTTGGTGTTGTGCGGCAACTGGCCCTTCTTGAACTGCGAGCGCTGGGCGTTGGGGTGGCGCCCGCCGACGCCGGGAGGACAAGTCTTGCCCTTGTTGTGGGATACCTGGCCCTCGGTGAACCGGCCCGTGCGGCCCGTCTTCCACCCTTCGCGCTTACGCAGGCCGATCAGCTTCGAGGCTGAAACGTCGCGAGCGAAGGTGGCCACGAAGCCGCTGTGGTACTGTTCGGGCGGCAGAGTGCAGTTGTCCCGCAGCCATGCGATCTCGGCGTCGCTGTAGAGCCTGCGGCGTCCCTTCGTACGCCCCTTGGCCCTCCCGACCTTCCAGCCCCTGCGCTTACGAAGGCTGTGCAGGTTTCCCGCCGTCACGTCCTGGCGCGGGAAGGCGGCGGCGAACTCGCGGTGATAGTCGCTGATGACCAGGGCGCGATTGGCCTCCAGCCACGCCATCTCCTCGGCGCTGTAGGTGATCCGCTGGCCCCTCATTCGGTCGGGCCCTTCAACATGGTCAGCATCGGGCGCAGCCGCTCGTGGTTGACCAGCATCGCGGCGGCTTTGAGCGTGAGGTCGGCGTTGCGGATGATCTGCTCGGAAACGTCCACGATGGCGCCGGTGCGCTCGACCTCCTTCGCGATCTCGTCGGGCTTCAGGTCTTCGTCAGAGAGGCGCTCAAGCTGGGCGAAGAGGTGGTCGTTTAGGTCGACGAGCTTGTTCTTCATGCTGCCGCTCCGAAGAGGTCCAGTTGATCGGGGATGAGGGTGTCCAGCCAAGCGAAGTGCGGAGCCATCGTGCGTTCACGGCCAGCCCAGCGCCTACGAGCCTCCGCTATCGCCGCAGCCATGGCCTCGGCCTTGGTGCCGACGCCATGGGGCTCCGGCTGGATCGTCGAGTAGCCGAGCGGGCTCGCAGCGCCCCAGCAATCGCTGCCGCGCTGCTGAAAGCTGAGCGCGTGGAACCAGCGTCCATCGATGGCGCCGACGCGGATATCGGCCAGGCGTCCGTGTTTGTCCCGAAGCTCTAGGCACTCGGCTACCTCGGCGTGAAAGAACTGGAATTCAGGACGGTTGCTCACGACACCCCCGCCTTCGCCCGAGGTTGAGGAGGAGAGACCGATGCGCCGAACTTGCGGCCCTTCGGCCAGGGGTCGGAGTGCTTGGCGATCGGGCGCGGCGTCTCGGACTTGGCGAACCCGGCGCCCTGGAGCTTGCGGCCCTTGGCTATCTTCCGCGACGGCTTGACGGCCACGACCGGCGGCGGGGTCGGAACCGCGCTGACCATCAGGTGGCCGGTTTCGATCAGCCAGCGCATGGTCGCCCGGTGCGCGCGCTCCCAGAGCTCGGTCTTGATCTCGCGGGACTCGTTGCCCTGGTCGATCCGGCCGTGGCAGGTCCAGCAGACGAACGCCACGGCGGCGTCGCTGGCCTTCATGCCCATGGCCTTGCCATCGCGCTGCTGGTTGCTGTGCGCGCTGACGACCTGACCGTCATTGGCGGCCGGGCAGAGCATGCAGTGGGGAGCCTTGGCCGCGAGGCTGAGAAGGGCGGGGTTGCGGTAGGTCATGCACCCTCCAGTTCGCGGGCCGGCTCGTCATGGAGCGCGATGTCCTTGGACGCGGCGAAGGCGTGGATCAGTTCGAGGAGGTCGCTGAACTCCTGCTTGCCGAGGTCCGAGGACGACCGGCCCAGGCTCACGAAGCCGTTGCCGTCCAGGTTCGGGACCATGCGGACCTCGCGCTTGAGGGCGTCTAGGAACAGGAGCTTCCAGTCGTCGGCCGAAAGGCGAATGCCGTGGTGCGTGGCCTTGGCCGCGATCTCGGTCAGACACGCCCACATCTTGTCGTTCTGCGGCAGGGTCCGCTTGGGCGCCTTGAACTCGACGCGGGTTCCCGGTGGAGCGATGGCGATCCAGTTGACCGCCTTGGCCCTGGCGGGCTTGTCGTTGAGGACGAGGAGCGCGCGCGACATCAGGCGTCCGCCGTCTCGGCTTCGATGGCCAGTAGTTCGGCCTTCTTCGCCTCCAGTTCGCGCTTGACCGCCAGGGCGTCGGTCTTGGCCCTGGCCCAGAACTCGCGCATCGACTGGGCGTTGACGCTTTCGAACCACGCCAGTTGCGCGGTGCTGACCATGTCCTTCGACGCGGAGATGATGCGGTCGGCGATCTGGCCCAGACCGACGCTTTCGAGCGGCTGGTTCGGGAGGAACTGGAACAGGATGCCGCCGGGGCCGCCGATGCGCAGCATGCGGTCCTCGACGCCAGCGGCTTCGATCAGATCCGAGGGGAGAAGGTCGCCCATGCGGGCCTGATCCATCTCCGAGTGCTCGTAGAGGCTGGACAGGTCTTCCGGGAAGGCCTTGCGCAGGGCTTGGCTCTCGGCGCACTTGGCCAACATCAGCCGGCCCATCTTGCCCCACTGGCCCGACGTATCGAGTTGGCGGATCACCTGGGCGCCGGGCTGGCGCGGAACCTTACGCTTCTTCGGCTTGCCGGTGTCGGGCCACGTCTCGCCGGTGTCGATCCAGTCGAAGCCGCCCTCGACCTCGTCCTTCAGGGGCGCGAACTCGTCCCAATAGGCCACGCCGGAAACCGGACGCCAGCCGCCTTCGCGAACCGCGTCGGCGATCCAGATGCGCACCACGGCCTTGACCAGGCCCAACGGATTGTCGAGGCCCTTCAGCTCCGCGTCATAGGTGAACTCCGGCTCGTTCTCGTCCGGTCGATAGCGGTTGGACCGGGCGGCGATGGCGCGCAGGCCGTCGATGCCGGTGACGATCGACATGCGGCGCTTGGCCGGATCGTCCTTGCTGTAGACGACGGCCATGATCTGCTTGCGCAGCGGATCCAGGCCGGTGTTGCGCGCGACGCTGACGAACAGGTTGAACTCGTCCGTGTTCGTGTCGCGGGCCACGGTGTTCTTGATCAGCGAGACCTGGGCGGCCGAATAGCCGGCGTTCGAGGTCGAGAGGGCGACGACGTTGGTGCTCATGATCACTTGCTCCGCAGGGTAAGGGTGGGCGCCGCGTTCGACAGCGTCACGCCGGGGATTTCAGGAGGAAGGGCGGCGATGGCGGCAGCGCGGGCGCCCGCGTCCTCCGGCAGCGTTTCCAGCGCCTTGGCGCGAGCCTTCAGAGCCTCGCCCAGCGCCTTGCGGTCCAGGGTCGGCTCCGCGGCCTTCCAGTACTCGGCCGGAATGTCCGCCTCGGTCTCGATGACGATGACGGGAGGGCGCTTGGCCAGGCTGATCGTCGCCGCTGGCCGCTCGATGGCAACGTCGATCTCAGCGATCATCAGAGCTTGCTCGATCAGGGCGCGAAGGGTCGCCTTGCGCTTCTCGAACCGGGCCTTGCGGCCGCTCAGCGCCTCGATCGCCGACTTGATCCCGTCGATCAGGCCGGAGGTGTTGGCCTCCTCGATCAGCAGGGCGTCCAGGCATTCCATGAAACCCGTCTCGCCCTCGATCGTGTCGAGCAGCAGTTCGTCGTCGCCGTCCAGGACGGCGATGTTCTCGCGCATGATCCGGACGGCGTTGGCTTCGCGCGTCGGATCTGGCAGATAGGACTTCCTAGCGGCGGCCATCTATTGGCGCTCCTTCAGAGCCGCCAGCCGATCGGCATAGCGGGTGCGAATGGTTTGGATGACGGGCTCGGCCTGGGCAGTGATCAGCGCGGCATGGTCCCGGCCCCAACGGGTCAGTTCCGGCGCGGACGGCGCTAGGTCGATAGCCAGGGCGAGGAGGGCGGACACGATCTGATCTTCCTCGCTCAATGCCGGGTGGGCTTGGCGTACTGGCGAGCCAGAAGCAGGCGCAAGACGGTCAGCAGGGACCGGCGAGGGCCGCGCTCGATGTCGGCGCGAACGTCGCCAAACGAGGTGCCGGGGATGGGGGAGAAGACCTGGGCCATACGCTCGATCCCGTCCGAGGCGCCATGCAGCTTGGCGCACTCGGTTGTTGGCGACGCCGCGAGGGCGGCTGCTGTCGCGTGTGTTGGCTGGGGGCTAGTCCGCGACCTGGCGCGCCTGCTGCGCGAACGGGTCGAACTCACGGCTGATGCGGAACTCGTAGGCGCCGGCGGCCAGGTCGTAGTGGCCGTGCGGAACGGCGGCGTCCTGGATCAGCTTCTCCGGCCGGTCGAGGATCGCATAGAGGACCTTCATCCCCTCCGGCACGCCCTTGGTGCGCTCCATCACTTCACCACCGGTCAGGACGTGGTGGTTGCCGCTTTCGCTGTGGCTGATGATCCAGCCCTTGGACCCGCGCTCGACCTTGGCCATGTCGTGGAAATCCACGGGGGCCGCGTCGACCTTGATGATGGTGATTTCGCCTTGGGCGCCGATGATCTGCTTAGTCATGGAGTTTCTCTCTGGTGAGGGATGGTGGGCTCAGGTCCGCGAAGGCGGATGCTGGTACTCGGATAAGGGGTCGCCGATCCGCCACGCCTGGGCATGGAGGGCGGTTTCGATCGGGAGGTTGTCGATGTCGCTGACGTTCGGCACGCCCTCGACGATGATCCCGTTGCGGGGGCAGTGGGCCTTCAGGAACCGGCCCGGCTCATCGAGGCCCGGAAGGGAAAGCTCGATAAGCTGGCCGATGCTGGGCGATCCGCTGTCGTCGATCACCTTGGCTTTGAGGACGTCGAGCATCTTCGGCCAGCCAGCGATGGCGGCGCCGGCAGCACGCAATTCGACATTCTCGTGACGGATCACCTCGTTCGGGTCGATCATGGCGCGATGCTCGATCCACTTGGCCGGCACGCGGGAGCCGTGCCAGGCGTAGAGCGCAGAGCCGTCACGCCAGCGGCAGAACGGGCCGTCTTCGCAGTGGGGCTGGTTCTGCGCATCGACACGCAAGACCTCGGGCCGATCCGAAATCATGCAGAAGTCAGGATGAATGATCCGCGGACCGGAGTGCTCCGCCAGGGTGCGCCAGTGCTTGTAGGCTGAGTAGTCGAGCGAGAGCTTGGCCATGTCCTGGAAGAAGGACAGATAGGCGTCGTAACCGCTGTCCTGATTGCCGTATTGCCACATGCTGAAGGCGTTCGCGGCGCAGCGCAGGCCGAAGTCGGAAACGCCGATTTCATCGGCGATCTGCTTCATGTCGGCGTTGACCACGTACCACTTAGACAGATCGGTGGCGTCCCTGGTGGCGTCCCTGGTGGCGGCCCCGGTGGCGTCCCTGGTGGCGTCCCTGGTGGCGTCCCAGGTGGCGGCCCCGGTGGCGGCCCAGGTGGGCTTACTGTTCTTGCTCATATGCCAGAGCGCCGAAGCGAAGCCGCCGGCGAAGGCGAGAACGAAAGGGCTCGGCACGAAGACGATGTGCTTGGGAGGGGGCAGCTTGGCGGCTGCGTAAAGGCCGACAACGGCTTCCCGGCACAGCTCGCGCTCAGCTTCATCCATGGCCTTGGTGGACATCGCGTTGGCGATCCACTTCTTGGCCCACGGGTCGAGTTGCTCACGGTGGCCGGGATGGTCCTCGAAATGGTAGAGGCTGGGCTTGGTCTTGGCAGCGCTCACAGCGATTGCTCCAGTTGGGTGTTGAATTTCCGTGTCTCCAGGACAGCTTCGAGCGTGTCAGTCGGGAGGTTGCGGACAGCGGCGTCGATGTCCCGGCCGCTCAGGGCCAGGAGGTCGAACCAGGCGAGGTCGCCTCTGTCGAAGAGGCGGTTGGCGGCGCTGGCCAGCGACATCACGCCGCCTCCGACACGCAGCCGGAAGCGCGGACCCAGTGGCCCGCTTCGGTCAGCGCCTCGCGCAGCTCACGAGCGGCGCGGATGCAGTACTGACCGGGCGCCGAGGCGACGCCGAAATCGAGAGAGGTGGCGAGATACCAGGACCGCAGGCTCTCGGCCTGGGCCTGGGTGAGACGCAGACCGCCGAAGCCGGTCAGAGACCCGCCGGAGCTCCAGTAGAGGCGCTGAGTGGAGGAGGGGGCGCGCATCTCAGGCCGCCTTCTTCGAAGCGACGCGAGCCTTGCGGAACTCATACGAGACGCCGCCATCGGTCATGAAAGCCTCGATCGAAGCGGGTAGGCCTTCGATGATCAGGCGCATCTGAGCGTCGGCCATCAGGAAGGGGAGGATCGGGGCCGGGTTCGGCACGAAGCGCGGGCACTTGCGGCTCAGGGCTTCACGAGCCGAGGCGCGGCGATCGGCGTCCGTAACGCTCGCCATCGCGGCAAGGCTCAGCGCCAGGGCGGCGGAGAGAGCGGAGGTGTTGGCGGCGGGTTGCACGGGTGCGCTCCTGTCTGGTGACAGGTTCATTATGCACACGTGCATAGGCATCGCAACAGGAAAGATTGCGCGCGTGCATAGTTTGTTGCGCACGTAGGATCGACGGCGGAGGTGTCGTGGCGGAAGTTGTTAGCCGGCGGACTTCAGGCGGCGCTGCAGCTCATCCAGGAGGGCGCGCTGCGCGTCTTCCGGCTTAGCCAGGACGTCTTTGATCATCCGCTCGACTGCGGGATCTCGCGGCGGCGCGCCGCCAGGCACCTTTGATCCGGTGGCCAGCGCCTTGATTGCTTCGGGTATTGGCAGGCCCGTGGCGGCTTCGATCCGAAACAGGTTGGGGTACTGGGTGTCGTGCTTTCCGCTGAGCGCCCGGGAAATGGTGGATTGTCCGACGTCGGCCTCGCGCGCCAGTTCAGCGCCGGACCACCCCTTAAGCAGGCGCGCCTCTTGCACATAGGCGCTGATCGCCTTCCTGAGCTGAAGCTGGGCCTCTGTGGCCGGTCCTGATTTCTTATTCGCCATGGCTTGCATGGTCGCATGGGGGCGCTGAGCGGCCCTAGTTTCACGTATGCAAGGATTTATCGTTGACAACTATGCACACATGCATAGTCTTGCGGCATGACCAAAGCACCCGAAGTCACCGAGATCGAGAGCCTGGCCAGCGCAAAGGGCGTTGAGATGGGCGCCGCGCTGGTGAGAGCTGGTGTCGCGACCTCGACGTACTGGCGCTGGAAAGAGGGTCGAACCGACCCCCAGTCCAAGACCCTCCGCCGGATCAAGGCAGCGATCACCGACCTGAGTGTCGCCAGCGCATGACCTACGCCAGCGGCTCCTTGCAGCGGTTCGTGCAGAGCCCGCACCGGGCGCGCAGCATCGTCCTGGCCGCCTCGACGTCTGCCGTTGGCATCGGGTCTGGCCGTTTCGACGCCAGCCGGCCATACGCCTTGTCCAGAGCCCGCATCCCTTTGCGGCAAGATTTCGTGCCGCGACCCAAGAGAACGGTGACGCCCAGGTCGGCCAAAAAGAACAATGTCCGAACTTCTATGTGCGGCACAACCGACCTCCGTTATGTCGGTCATTGCTGGATCGGCGCGGTTAAGACCCTGTTCATCTTTTGGGTTAACCCGACGAATGCTGAAGCTTTCAGCAACCATCCCGATACGGTCAGTCAAGCGCTGCCGTGCAAGCCCATATTCGGCGCCTGACGATGGGGTCGGGGGCTGATCATTTCCAATCGAACACCGTGGCGGGCCTCCCCCGACTGGCCACGGCGGCGCGGGGCTGTGACAGCCCTCCGGTCTCGCGCCAACTTCTTCGTGCGTCATCGACGCCGATAGGGCGGCCGATCTTGCAGGATCGGGCCGCCCTTCAACAGGCCGAGCAGGTTTGCAGCCTGCGCGGAATGATAGTCCGCTGTCTCATTCAACACTCCCGCGCTAGCCGGTTCACGCCGGCCAACGATCCGACATGCGCCCGCCAAGGCAGCGTGTCGCAGGCATTCGCAGAACTCGTCGCTGGCGGGTTCGAAATCCAAGTCTCTGCCCCGTCCGTCGCTGCTCCGAGGCCCCAGTAAATGGCCCAAGCGATGGAGCAGTGCATGCGGACCGATCCGCAACTTTTGTCAGAACGGCTGATGGCCTTCGTGCGCCCGCGCGCCGACGCCAAGACCCTCGCCCGCCTCGTCGGCTGCGACGTCCGCACCGCCGAGAATATCCGCCGAGGACATTGGCCGATCGCGCGTCACTGGGCGGGGCTCGTCGCCACGTTCGGCCGCGACCTGACCGACGCCGTCTTTCACCCCAGTGCAGCAGCAGCCCGCCTAGAGGCTGAAGTGAGGGAACTTGAACAACAGCTCGCCGACCGGCGGGCCGCGCTCCGAGATGTGGAAGGCTTTGCGCCTCGCCGTCCGGAAGCTGTGGCTCCGGTTTTGGACCGGACCTCCGCCCACCGGGCCTCCGTGAGGCCGTCTGAACCCCGATCCATCAACCCATAGGGAGGCCACAATGGCCGAAGAGACCTTTATCGCCAATCCCGGCGTCGAGCAGTACCAGGCCGCGCAGCTTCGCGCCCTCTCGGGCGGGTCCAAGCCCGCCGGCCATCCCTCTGTTCGCGGCAACACGATCAAGGGCGGCATGAACGGCCGCCACGTCATCGAGTTCGTTCGCGATGGCAAGGTCCACATCCTGCACGCCACCAAGGGCTGGCGGATCAAGCGGGCCGCCTGACCATGCGCGCCATCACATCCTCCTGCGCGCCCGGTACTGCCGCCCGCCAGCGGTTGCGATGGCGCCTACGGCTCGCGCCGATCGTCCTCGTCCTCATCAGCGCCGCCATTTGGCGGGCCATCATCTGGGGTGTGCAATGCCTCTGAACATGCTTCGCGACCTCTTCCGCCTGAAGTGGACCCGCCCGCGCATTACCACGCGCGAGGCCGCTCAGGTTCTCAGCCGGGCCGCCGCCGACATTAAGACCGCCCGCGAGCGTATGCACGACCGCCTGAAGGCCGAACGCGACGCCGGGATGGTCTGCGGGAGGTTGGCGCGATGATCCCCGCCGTCGTCGTCAGCCGCCACGGCATGCGCCGCATCCGCAAGCGCTTCAAGATCCCTGCGCGCGGCGTGGTGCGGCTGGCTTGCATGGCCCTACGCGACGGCCTAGGCGAGAACCCGGCCGAGCTTTGCCCGCAACTGCGCCGCTACGCCGCCGGCCTCGTCGGCCCGCACGGATCATCGAAGGCGGACTTCGTTCGGATCTACCGCGGCGCCGTCTTTCTGTTCGGCAAGGGCGTCGAGGCGGATACCGCCGCGCTCGTCACCGCGTGGCCGATCCCCGAAACCGTGAGGATCGCATGATGTGCGCTCGCTGCGAAACCTTGATGGACGAGATCGCGTACTTGAAAAGCGAGCTCGCTCAGAGCTTGTCCGAAGACAAGATCGCGCGGATTCGCGCTGCCACCGGCCTTCCGCCTGCCGAAGTGAAGATGCTTCTGACGCCGTACCAGGCCAAGGGCCGGTACTGCGCCGTGTACATGCTCGACGAGGCGGCGCCGGCGGTCTCAGCCCAGGACCGAGACCTCAAACACGTCAACGTCCGCATCTGCCGCATCCGCAAGAAGATCGGTAAGGCAGCCATCGAGAACTCGTGGGGGCGGGGCTACCGGATCACTGATCTTGGCCGCCTGTTGGTTGAAGAGGCTCTTGAAGCCCGGGCGAGGGCGGCATGACCCGCGTCGCCTACGTTCGCAAGACCGACACCGTCCGGCGCGAGCCTGGTGGCTTGGAACGCGCTGTCCTGATCCTGGTCAATGACGGCTATCAGACCAGCACCGCTATCGCCCGCATTCTCGAAACCTCTGTCGACAACGTCAATGGCGCTCTGGGTCGCCTGAACGTCGGCAAGATGGTGTCGCGTCCCTACGACTGCGTTCCGGTGTTCTGGACCATCACACCAACCGGTCGCCACAAGGTCGGCGACGAGGAGGAGTGGTTTTGACCGCGCCCCTACAGTGGACGAACGTCCGCCCCGTCACCCCTCAGGTTCAGGCCGCCGTGCTCACCCAGTTCTTCCTCATGTGGAGGAAGCAGGGTTGAGCCTGAAGCCTGAGGTCTTGGATGCTCTCCTGAAAGCCGGCGCCACTGCCGAGATGATCGTAGCTGCCGTGAAGGCGGACGCGGTCGAGGAGGAGACGCGTCGTCAGGCTAAGAGGGAAGGGGATAGGGTTCGGCAGGCCCGAAAGAGGGCCCGTGTCACGGATAGTCACGCCGAGTCACGCGTGACAGACCGTGACGGCGGCGACTCCCGCCCCCTCCCTT